>JBBPBX010017522.1:32354-46736 GCA_038048925.1 Garcialebias charrua
GAGTCTGTCGAATAAAGTTGATGATGATAATAATTATAATAATAATAATAATAATTGTCTAAGCTTGTCATCTGCGTATGTTTCCCATACACAGACGAAATTCGTCTCTGCATTTAACCCAACCACCTACCAGGCGGTGCAGTGAGCAGCCATAGAAGGCGCTCGGGGAGCTGGAGAAATAGGTGTGCACTCATAGACACCCCAAGATGTGTAGTGGCCGGGACGCGAACCCGCGTCCTTCGGGTCCCAAGTCAAACGCCCTAACCACTACACCATCTTGGCTCCTATATATATATATATATATATATATATATATATATATATATATATATATATATATATACATACATACACTGTACATAGTCGGTCATCATCAGCATAAACTTGTACTTGGAAAGATTTAGTTCCAAAAATACCACAGATTGATCTAATTAAAATGAGTCAAATTAACTTTCCACAGACTATATTTAAACTATACGAGTTCAAATTTATCACAAAATATTTCACACGTTTACCTCAGAGTTTGTGACTCTCATCAGCTCCCAGGACAGTAAGAAAAGACGGTGGTCCGAGTCCGAGGAACCGTGTGCAGTTGAGACATCATGTTGTGACGGTGAGGGGACTCGTAGTGCAGGGAACACCGTGAACGGACCGGCTCTGGGCTCCTCCCAGCTGCTGGCATGGGAACCATACCGAACAGAACGCTGGAGCACGTTGTACAACAACAGCTACGAAACACTGTGAGTATGGATCCAAACACATGAGCGTGTTTGATCTGTTGTGGACACGGTGTAAAGATCATTCTGTGTTTCAGGTCTCCTCCTGCCTACCACATCAACACAGATAAGGGCTTCAACTACTCCCCCACTGACGAAGCTTTCATTTGCCAGAAGAAGAACCACTTTCAGGTCACCGTTCACATTGGTGTGACTGCGGAGCCACATTTTGTCAGAACGCCAGATGGACCACAGGAAGTTGATCACTTCCAGTTAAAATTGTTTGGGGTTAAGGTGCGTAGTCTAAGTAAAGGCCGTGTCTCACTGGGATGCAACTGTTTGAGATTATCTGTCTGAGAGCCCCACAGTCTGTGGTTGACTTTAAGAGCGGCTTGAAGACCTTTCTTTTCAACCGAGCATACTCTACCTCCTCATGATTCTACTTTTGATCTTAGCTGATACTGTTATTGATTTTAATTGTTTTATTATTTGTTTTATTGACATCTAATTCTGTTGCACCTTGTAGCACTTTGAGATTTTCATTAATGAAAAGTGCGTTATAAATTGAATTCATTATTATTATTATCTGGCAGATTCGAGTCTTTGAAATGTTTCAATGGTTTTCACTTTCCTTACAGGATCTTCAGGCTTAACCTTTGAACATTCATTCAACCTTTATTTATACAGTCCCACTGAGCCTTTGGGACTCATTTACAAGAGAGACCTGATTCTAACAGTGATGACAACAACAACAACAACAACAATAGATAGTCATAACATGGTCACACACTTTGTGCAACAAATTGTCTCTTAGTTGCTCAGTTGCCACAAGCATCTCAAATCTTGTCTTGTCACGAGTGTTTCAAACCTGTTTTAGTGTAGTTGTCGGCTCCTCAAACTTATCAGACCGTCTCAATTTTCTTGCAGACGGCTTCAAACCCTTCTCAGTTTATTTTAAACATCTCAAACTCTTCTTAATTTTATTGTGGGTGTCTCCAATCCTCAGTTTTGTGGCAATTGTCTCCAACCCTTCTCACTTTTGTCACATGCATCTCAAACTTGTCTCTAACCTTCATCAGTTTTCTCATGGACATCTCTAATGATCTCGAACCCTTTTCAATTGTGTCACAGGCCACTTAGATTTGTCTTGAAGCTGTCTCTGAATGTAGTTCCAGAGCTGTATTTTATCACGGCATGAGCTCTGCTTGACTCTGAAAACTTCTACGGCTACAACAGCTCAGAATGTCCAGGTCGAAAAAAAAATCCCTCTGATGATAAACAGTTGTTTTAAAAACTGGTCTAAATCTGCCTGTCTTCATTTTGAAAGTGAACTCTTGTCGATTAATTCATAAAGATGGTGGCGTCCGCCCATGTGTTTACAATAGACAGAGTTGGGCAATAAAAGAATGAAGCACATTTAAATGATCTGCAACTTGCAAACTGGATGCACAGAACAGCCTCATGGATCACTGATCACAAACTCAGAAATCTATGAGACCAAAACTGAAAATGTGCCTTGTTTTTTAATTTTCTCACAGTCTGGAGTCTCCATCACAGCGTAGTGGGATTCTGGCTTAAACCAGACCCCGTTTTCTTTATAGCCACACGTCACAGGATCATCGTGTAGATAACAACAGCAAACGGTTTGCTTGAAATCATTCCAGATTCAGGTGGTTTGATTCAAAATGGACAATGAATCAGTGCGATCATTCAGACATGGACTTGTTGACGAGTCAGCTCTCAGTTAACCCCAAACCTGTGTCTTTTTGTAGCTCGAGTCTCCCAGCCAGCAGGTGACCATCGAGCAGTCTCAGCCCGACCGCACCAAGAAGCCCTTCCACCCTGTCAGGTAATAATAATAATAATAATAATAATAATAATAATAATGAATTCAATTTATAACGCACTTTTCATTAATGAAAATCTCAAAGTGCTAGGTACCAGCCCCACAGGCCAGCAGTCACTGCAGATGTTTTGGAGGTGTAGTTTACTCCTGCAGCCATGATGCTAAAGTGAGACTGTCACTAATGAGATGTGCACAGTGGAGAACAGGGCCGATGTCCCAGCCAGCATGCACAGGTGGGCCCCATATGGTATACATATGTGCAAAAAACATGGGTCCCAAAAGGTTTTGTCCACGGTTTCCATGGTGGCCCCAAGTAGCCCACAATAACCCCATGTGGGGCCCAACTATGCATGCTGGCTGGGGTGCACCGTCGTCTAAATCACTGGTTCTCAAACCTTGTTTTGACTAGAGTATGACTTAAACTATAAAATAGCTTCAGGACTCTAAAGACCTAGCTCGAAATTAGCTTTTGCTAGCTTATAAACTATAGCTTTAACTAACTCAATCTGAATTTGCTTTAACCACATTAAGAACTAGCTGCACATAATAAGCTAGCTTTTAATTAGCCATAACTAGCTTCGAAGCTAGTTGTGAATTAGCTTTAGCTTGCTTAAAGCTGCAATATGTAGTTTTTGGAACATGCTGGAACTTAGAAAAATTTTGAACAGAGACACGTTTCTGGTCCCTCCCCCTTGCTCTGGCTGAACTTCAGCTCAGCCTCCATAGCTCCGCCTCCACTGCATGTCCTGTCGCAGCCGCTGCAATGTTCTGTGTTTATATGTTAATAAAACGTTCTAAAAAATAAAATAAAAACATGGAGCGCTGGTCCAGAACACCAGGAAATCTGCAGAGCCTCGCGCAGCCACGTTGAACCCGAGTTTAATTCGCTCGTGACAAATTCATTCATTTCCTCATCATTTCAGTCATGGAGTCAGCGGAGGAGGAAGCGATCACTTGACTTTTGGCAAAAAAACAAAAGAAAAGTCCAGATCAGGGATGAAGAAGGGGAATTTAATACATTTGTGTCACATACAAAACAGTTTTGCATCGCTTTGCAATCCTTTGAACGAGAACGTGCGCGGCCGCTGGGGCTGGGACAGGCGGGGGCGTGGGTTAGGAGCGTGAGAAGCTCTGTTTTTATTGGCTGGTTAACGGCGGGTCACTGTGGGTTTTTAGAAATGCTTTTAGTAACACCTGGAGAAGCAAGGGGACTATTTTTTTTTCAGAGATTACTTTGTCTAACATCAGTCTGTCAGGAGATAGTGACAGAGTGAAGAAATATGTTAAAAATATATTTTTAGAAAAGTTACATATAGCAGCTTTAAGAGCTAGCTGAGCCTGCTGTTTTATTTAGATTTTTTTAAAGTCTTGTCATCATTGATTGCCTTACTTGAAACCTAAAACCTTGAAGATGTTTTAATAACAAACTATTTTCCACGATAAACTAAAATGATCTTTTACTCTGTTTAAATCAAAACTGGGCAGTCTTATTCAAGTGAAAAACAGTTTGTGTGTACAGGCAGAAAGCATGTTCAGGATTAGTTTTTCTGTTTTAAAAAGATCCAAAGCAGAAACCTGTGGATTTTAAAAACACTACCGTACGTTTTGAACCTCCAGGGTCAGTTTGTCAGCTGGCAAAATAACCGAAGTAACACTCGGCCGACTGCACTTCAGTGAGACAACAGCCAACAACATGAGGAAGAAAGGCAAACCCAACCCTGACCAGAGGTACACCACACGGAGGAGAGGCCGAAGAGCAGCCGAGCTACATGCTAACTGTGTGTTTCTGCAGGTACTTTCAGATGGTGGTGGCTCTCTATGCTGCTGTCAGAGAGGAGACCTTCCTCCTTACTGCTCTGGTGTCTGAGAGGATCATCGTCAGGGTAAAAACTGTTTTCACACCATCGTTTATTAACCATCAGCCAAGTCAGAGACCAGAAGGAACTGTTAACGTCTCCCTCCTGAAGGCTTCCAACCCTGGTCAGTTCGAGACGGATAACGACGCCATGTGGCAGCGAGGGGCGACGCAGGAAGCGGTGGTCTGCCAGGGTCGGGTTGGCGTCAACACAGACTCTCCTGATGAGGCTCTGGTGGTTTGTGGTAACGCTAAGGTGATGGGCGCCATCATTCAACCATCTGACTGCCGCGCCAAGCAGAACATTCAGGAGGTATGACCAGAAAATAATAATTATTTGATTTGGAGGAGAAAACCTGCTTCAAAGATTTATTACTTATTCACTGCTGCCTTAGATATTCAATTCAACTTTATTTTGGTAAATTAAAAACATTACAAACAAAAAGAAAACAATATAAAATAGTAAATCAATAATTTACCAAAAAAGGAATAGGCTAAAGCCAAGGCTTATGCTTGTCTATACCCTGTTCATAGACTCAGCAGTCTACATGACAGATATCTACTGTCCACATAAGTGCACATACATTTACTGTATATTTAAATATGCATGTACACATACTCACATTACATACATACATGGTTACATAATACATATATACGTCTACATAACATCTCCATAAGCTTTTATAATTTTACATTTTAAGGCTCTTTTGAAGCTCACCAAAAAAGCACATAATTTGAGATCATCATTCCACAAATTCACGCCGATAACTGAAATACATCTAGATTTTACTTTACTTTTCTCTTTACGCTTGTTCAAATATTAACAAACCTCGTAAATTATATTTACTCTCTCTTAACTTAAATAATTTCTGAATTCCAGAGGGAAGACTTTTATTCAGTGCTTTATACATTATTTCCAGTATTTTTATATAAACAATGTCATTAAATTTTAAAGTATTATTTTGAATAAAAAGTTTATTAGTTGGTTCACAATATCCCACTTTATTAATAAGCCTAATTGCTTTTTTTGTAACTTTATTAATACGTCAATAGTAGTTTTATTTGCATTTCCCCATATTTCTGAGCAATATAACAAGTAGGGCATAATCAAGGAAGAGTATATAATATGCAAGCCTTTTACATTTATTAAATCTTTTATTTTAAACAATATTCCAATAGTTTTTGCAATTTTATTTCTAATATATTCAATATGAGGCTTCCAACTAAGTGGGCTATCCAGAATGATATAAAGTTATTTGATGCTGTTTTCATATTCCTCTATATTTGATTTCATTTCTGAATCAGAGCTTGTTTTATTTTATATGTTCTTTCTTTAAGCGTCTGTAATTTATCCTTTTTATTTTTTATTATGTTTTTTATTGTTCTTCTGCAGTTGCTGAAATGTTCTATATAAATAAAGATGCTGAGCCCTCTAATGTTTGTTTGTGTCAGGCCGACTCTGAGCAGCAGCTCAAGAGGATCACTCAGATGAGGATCGTCGAGTTCGATTACAAACCAGAGTTCGCCTCCGCAGCTGGAATAGACCGGACCCATCAGACAGGTGCTGCTCTCACATCTGGAGCTGCTCTCACATCTGGAGCTGACGCCGTCACTTCTGAGCTGAAGATGGTAACGTTTTGTGATATTTTAGGAGTAATCGCTCAGGAGGTGAAGGAGCTGCTGCCGTCTGCTGTCAAGGAGGGTGGAGATGTCGTCTGTTCAGACGGAGAACGGATCCAGAACCTCCTCATGGTGGACAAGGTAGTTTACCCATCAACCTTCTCAGCTCCGATTCCTTAACGTGTTTGAGTAAAAATCCTGTTTCAGAACCAGCTGTAATGGTTTAAAATGCAGTTTGAGCTTAGTTTTATTAATTTTTTTACCTGGTAATTTTTGTCAACAACTCAGATTTGACTCGCTCCAGAAACATGACGGACATTAAAGGGGACCACAGATGCAAAATTCACTTTTTAATGTTTTTTTTTACTCAACTTTGGGTATTTACTTCATAAAAAAACAGTCCTTGTGCCAAAAAAATGCACCCAGTGGTTTATTTACTCTAAGTAGATTTATTTATTTTTGATAAATACACCTGGATTCACACTTCCTGCAGTTATTGACGTCACAAGCCGTAGCCAATCACCTCAAACCTGAGTCCAGCCCCTCACCTAGCAACCCCTGGTTAGGCTCAACCCACTTCTGTATTAAACACATGACTGTTGTTTTTCATGATTTCATCTCATCTTTTGTTTATATGTTCTTAATTTCATGTGTACAGCACTTTGTTGCAGCTGTGTTTTTTTTAAATGGCTTTATAAATAAAGTATAATTGTTATTTTTATGTTTTAGTTCAATTTTTAGTGTATTTGCGATCGCTCCCAACGCGCAGCCGGCAAAAATTAAACGAGCGGACTCCCGGCATAGGGACCGGCGGCAACGGGACACTGCTTCTGGCGGATGGAGCGGAGCTTCAATTGTACAGCCTCGTTGCTGCCTTGCAGCAGCGAGGACCTTCTCCTTATGGATTAATTTACGGGAGACACTTGGTGAACTTTGTGTTGTCTTGACTGGAACAGCGATAACTCCCAAAATCTCCGCGTGCAACGAGCGGAGCTGGCGAACACCGGAAGAGGAACAAGCTAACATTAGCATCGGATTCGGGTGGTCTCATGCTAAAAGGAGCAGCTCATTGCGGCGCGCTCAGACGGGTTTCGGTAAGTTATCTTAAGCTAGCACTAACAGTAAGTCAAATGAGTAATAAAAAAAGAGCTAATTTTAAAACAACAACACATTACAGATACTGGCTGTTACAGAGGGCGTAAACAGATCGTTGAAGGGCGTGGACTTCAGAACTTCTATCAGAAACCGGTCGTTCAAAACGAAAGTTAAAAATGGCAGAATTAAAAAGGGTATAATTGATTATCTAATAATTATTTTGTGCATTAAATTGAAGGAATAGGGTCTGGATATCCCACAGAAATACCATAAAAATTTAAAAAATACATCTGAGGTCCCCTTTAAAGTTCTGTTCGTCAACAGAGGACCAGAAGATCCTGCTCAAAGGAAGCCTGGAGCAACCTCTTCATCTCACTTATCAAAAACAACTGAAGCAATTTTGGCTCAAGTTACGGCTTTTAATTGGTGGACCGGGCCACACTGAAGAACAATGGGCCACCAGAACCAGATGATAGCGAACAAGTGCAGAGAACATCTGTTGTTGAGCTGAGCGCTGCTGCTCAACAAGCCCAGTGAAAACTGCTTCATACAAAATGTTTAGGACCCGTGGTTTTAAAAAAAAACCAACATCTAAGAGAAGAAAGATTCAACGCTCCTTCAAGACGCCTACAGGCAGTGAGAAGCAAAACAACAAGTCGATCTCGTCCTAATCATTCAAGAATTAAACTCAGCTAAAGGGACAAGCCTCGCCTGATCCTGAAGAGCTCGGCTACAACAAGTCCCTTCAGGCTGTTGCTTATGGGAAGGTGTCTTCTGAGAAGTGTGTGTAGTGGTGTGTAGTGGTGTGTAGTGGTGTGTAGTGGTGTGTAGTGGTGTGTAGTGGTGTGTAGTGGTGTGTAGTGGTGTGTAGTGGTGTGTAGTGGTGCTATGCCCAGTGGGGCCGTCACAGACCATCACCACACCAGCAGGGATCCTGGAGATGGAGGAAACAAAACGAAGACTTCAGGCTGGAGGGAGCAGAACGGTGCGGTGACTAGGGCTTTAACAGACTACTGTACTCGAGTAGTCGACACATCGATTACTTGGACCTCTATCGAGATTTTTAATTTCAAGTCGAGTATTCGTAGTGACGTCATCACGTCGCAGTTACAGAACAGAAAATGAATCAACTTCCTGTTTGGAGCGCGTTGCGAACCAGTGTTACACTATATTCTGTGACCACCGTATATTGTGACTGTAGGGGGCGGTGTTGCATGAACTGTTGCAGGTCACAGAATGTGGTGTAACACCGGGTCCGATGACCGGACCAGAACCAGCTTCCTCTGACTTTGTTTCTCAAATAAAAGGCAAAACATATGAATCTCTAAACCTATAAAAACCTATTAACATATTAATCTCTAAAACTAAACCTAATGTGCAGCACCACAGGTGGTGGTGCGGGGTGGTCAACCGTCCCACTGTTTTTAGTTTCGTTTTTGACGTGCCGCACATTTCTTTCACTTTTGCAGCTTAATAATAATAACTAACAGTTTTGGGTTTCCTGTGACTTATTTGCTGTAAGATAAATGGTAGGAGCCTAATATATGCTCCCAATGTTTTGTTGGTCTTTTTTTTTGTAAATAATAAATTACTTTTTTTATTTTTTTGCGGTTTTAATTAGTTAATTATTTTTTGCATCTTGAGATCCTATGACATCATCAACTACTTGAGCTCTACTCGAGTATTATTATGTTAATGTCGAGTTTAAAAATGATGTACGGTACTCGTTCAACCCCTAGCGGTGACAACAGGTCAATCCAGAGCCGTGGATGTGGAGCGCACCTGAAAACGAGGCGGGTTCTGGCGTGGGAACGTGTTCTGGTTGTTCAGAGCAAAGTTTGACGCTCGACGACGTTACGTTTCTCGTTAGGTGCTTTCCTGGAGGCGTTGCTGTTTTTGCCTGCTCGTAACAGCGCTCTGCTCCCCCTCCAGGAGCAGATCTTCATGGAGAACATCGGGGCCGTTCAGCAGCTGTCAAAGCTCACCGACAACCTCGAAACTCGGATCCAAGAGCTGGAGGTCTGGAACCGGCGACTCGCCAAGCTGAAGAGCCTGACGGGCAGCCTTCGCTCCACTGGGTACCTGTCTTTGACTTCTGTGTTGATCCGGTTAACATCCTGACCCTAAAATCTGTAAAGACATTAGGTCGTTAAACCGCTGAAGATCTGGAAACGGTTCAAATAAATCACTAAAGACCTGCCGGTAAATTAATTCAGATGTTTAAAGTCAAAGTCAACTTTATTGTCAGAACTGCAATATGTACAGGACATACACAGGATTGAAATTGCATTTCTCTCAGTCCCTCGGTGCAACAGTAACCATTTAAACATTAAAACACTAAAACATTTAATAAACAAGCATAAAATGGTAAATGTGTAACACTGTCCTGAGTTTTTGCATAGTAGTATAAAAGTATGAAAATTTACACCAACACTAAAACACTAAACATTTTTTTTTATTTTTATTAAATTTATTCATTTTACATCAATAAAAAACAACATTTAAACATACAGTGTACAATATAAAAGACATAAAATGAAAGGAGGCAGAGAGAAGAAATAATCTTATAGTATCTGCCCCTTTTTTTCTTCAAAAAAACACAAAAGCAAACTCAATCCAAACAATTAACTAATGCAATGTTTTTCTAGTAATTGAACAAAAAACTTCATTTTTTGACTAAATACTAATAGAATCGATTTAACTAAAGATTTTCGTATTTTGTTAACAACTTAGATTTAATCTTTTTTTAAACACATTTAATGAACATAAGCATAAAATGAAATAATAAAAGTGTAATACTGTCCTGAGTTTTTGCATAGTAGTATAAAAATATATAAAAAGTATATCTATAAAATAAACTGAAGGTTCTAGCATTGACATTTGCAAAGAGTGACAAAGCAGCATATGAGTTAATGTACACAGTATATGTATGAGGTAGTTGATGTTGGTATAGAGGCAAAGTGGCATATGCAGTAAGGCACATAAGGCACATTGGGCATCCTTAAATAAGGCTAGTCAGAGAATACTGTATATGTATCAGCAGTAGTGTAGATATAAAAGTAGTGTAAATGTAAACAGTAGTAATAAATGTAAACAGTAGTAATAAATGTAAACAGTGAATGTAAACAGTAGTATGACTATAGGCAGTAATGTAATACAAACATTAGTGCAAATATGAGAAGTAGTGCAAACTGAATGAGCACATGACCGAGAGTTTAGTGAATAACCCGTTTGATGACACAGAGTCCAGTGTTAAAATCTTTGTGTTGTGTGGTAATGTGTGAGAAAGTTTTTTGTGTTAAGGCAGTTCAAATGGGAGGGGAGGCAGAGCAGGCAGAGTGTTTAGCATCCTGACTGCCTGATGAACAGAGCTGTCTCTCAGTCTGCTGGTTTGAGCCTGGAGACTCCTCAGTCTCCTCCCTGATGGCAGCAGTCTGAAGCAGCTGTGTAGTGGGTGTGTGGGATCACCTGCCATGCAGAGGGCTTTCCGAGTGAGGCGGTTGCTGTGTAAGTCCTGCAGTGAGGGCAAGGAGGTGCCGACAATCTTCTCAGCTGCTCTCAGAAGCTCATGATGTGTGAATGGAAAAATCTCACAGTGACTCTCATTGATAACGTCGTGTTCGCTGTAACAGGAAGCCTCAGAGACACCCCAGTGTGTCCACAACGTCCGGTCCAGAGTCCTGCAAGCCCGGCAGAGTTCACCAGAAGGCTCAGAAGGTCAGACGGTGTCTGCAGAATAAACTGCTGCAGGCCGGCGTCTTCACCCTGCTGCTCACCGTGGCGTTGTGGTGAGGGACACTCCTGCTTTTCTACATGAAATAAAAAATAAAGTCTTTCCAAACTTTAGTTTTTTTTATGTATGTGCAGTTTGATCTCCATCTCAGCTCTTTACCTGGTGCTTCTGAAGGAGGCAGACGCTGACACCTCTCCAGAAAACAGGTGAGCACCATCCATTCTTCTACTGTTGGAAACACCTTTTTTATAAACTCGTATAGTCAAACAATGCACATCTATATGACATCACACTGACCCTTTCTTCACTACCTGATAAATAAAACTTGATAATATTGCTTGGACTTTAATATAGACATTTAAATAAATACCGTAGTTTCCAGACTATAAAGCACACCTGGATATAAGCAGCGCGCACTAAATAAAAGTTAAATAAAAACTGTGGGCATATATAAGCCGTGGGGTTTAAAGGTTCACTGACATCATCTTACAAATTTGCATGAAATGATAGAAGATATATATATATATTTTACCATTCAACTATGTTCGTTTTAGCAAATAAAATGATTAATTAATGAAAATTCCTTTCAAACTGAATTTAAAAATAAAAACCGCTTTTCTCTCTGAAAAATCCGACTACAAGCGAATGCAACATTTGTGACGTAGGAGAAAGAACGTCTTTAGAACGCCCCATATAAATATTCATGCGAACAAGAAATAAAACAACAAAATTATCAATCTAAGTTAAGATTTGAGCTATTTGTCTTCAGTTTTGGAAGCAGGAAGTTAGATGAGCAGAAACAGCAGGTTCTAATTTAGGTCTGCACCGTATGTATTTGACTCTTACCTGTTCAGGAAGCAGGGAGCTCAGTCCGAGGGGGGGCAGCTTTATTTATTCCATTTTTGACGAAGGTCTTACATCTTTTGGGAAAGTGAAAAGGCTCACTTGTTCACTGATGATATTAGAACACCCAAATGCGACACAACCGGCATTTTTTAAGTTTTACAAAAAAAAAAGGCGATCTGGCAGAGAATGAATATGCGTTAATGGCAGACGAAGACTGAAGGTCCTGCTCCCTACGCTCACAAATGTTGCATTCGCTTGTAGTCGGATTTTTCAGAGAGAAAAGCTGTTTTTAATTTTAGACTCAGTTTGGAAGGAATTTTCATTAATTTATCATTTTGTTTGCAAAAACGAACATAGTTGAATGATAAAATATATATATCTTCTATCATTTCATGCAAATTTTTAAGATGATGTCAGTGGACCTTTAAAGCGTGTGAATAAAGAAGCGGCCTATAGACCGGAAATTACGGTAACTTTCTGTGGTTGCCTTGACAACACTTTATACTGAATTTTGTTTCTGTCTTTTATCAACAGCAGCGAGTTTCCTGCACCGACGACGGCACCAACCAGCACAGGTAACTCACGGAGTTCAGTGAGCACGGAGGTTTAAATCAGCAGGGAGTTGTTTGAAGGAACAGACCGGCAGAGCTGTAAATGCATCGTAACTTGTCACTGCTTAGGATAAATGGATACAACGCTTCGTTCTCCATTTCTCGTGGAAACACAAAAGGCCTCCTGCGGTCCGAGTTCTCAGAAAAAAATCGGCTTTTGTTGAGAAATGGCCCATTTTGAAATGTGTTGACAGTTGTAGATGTCCATCCAATGATTCCTAAAGGTTTCATTAAATTCTGTCCACTGGTTAATGTGATATTTTACTAACAGACTCAGGTGAAAACAGGTTGGTGTCGCAGCGCACCTTCACGGTGGAAACGTCTTTACAAACTGCACAACAAACAGTAACGTCGTTTCAGAGGAAGTCGTTCCGTCTACAGCTTTTGTTTTGATGTTTTACAATATTTAAATCAAGTTCTCTATTTCATTGCTGTAAAGTTACATATTATAAAATTATATATCTGTTTTATAAAGAATGCCGAGACTAGCAACAAAGTTTTTAAAAGCATGTTTGTGGTCCCACACTAGAACACGAGCTTTCTGGGTCGAGCAGCAGAGTTGTTGGTTCGTCATGAAAAAAAGTAGCCAAACCTTTTCTGCTACAGACTCTGGTTTGTTTTTTATTGTCGTTTATTGTAAACAGTAAATGATTGAACTCTAAAGAAACAAGTTATATTGGCAATTTAACAATTTATTTAACAAGAAGTGGCATATGGAAGAACCATACACAGCCACAACAACCTGGCACCGCCTCTTCATGCTGCCCACCAGCTTAGTCACACAGCTCCGTGTGTACAGGGCAGAGGAGTTTTCATGGACAATACCAACATGTCTGCTGCTCTACACACAAATACAATTTCACAACAAATGTGGCACCGTTTACGGTAAATAAACAGTACAAGAGTTATTGGCAGGAAGAATTGTTACACCAAAGAGATAATCAGCCAAGCTGCAGTTTCCTATCAGACTGAAGTCATCGTCATGAACAGCAGCTGCTCAGATTATTTTACATTAACCCCCAACTTCACTTGTTTTTCTCAGTGGATCTGAATTTGTGGATTTTCTGTAGTGAGCATCATAAAAAGCATTATCACGAACATTTACCTACATACAGTACATTTGTCTAGCAGTGGTGGCCCGTGAAATGTCCACCAGGGGGGGCTATTTCTCCAAAATGAAAAGAAAGTCGCAAATTCAAACAGGTTTTTTATTAATCAAATGCAGATTAATACAAGGTCAACAGAACAATTAAATGCTCAGGATGAGAAGAACCAATTTGACTCACTAAAACAACAAAGAACAAACAAAAATATATATAAATAAATAAATTATATATAAATTATAGAAAGGAAAATAAGTGAGATTAAAACATTTCTGCATTTCTACTTGCAAGAGGCTTTGTTTTCATTCTCCAGATCAATACAGTGTTAAGAAATAGTAAAACATCACCAGTGACATTTAGAATATAGAATTGTTAATGTTTGATCATTTTTTATAAGCAAATTAAAATAAATGCAGCCATCAGAGTCCAATACTGTACAATAACCCGCGCTGGCAACCTAACTCCACAAACAAAGAAAAAAAAAAACTAACCACTTGCCACTTTTAGAATAGTCAGCTGAAGGCTTTTATCACAAACAGAGCCACCATAAAGTGGAAAGGATATCAGTCAGGAATGGTAATATAATAATATAAGCATTAGATAAAGGCTAGCATTAGCATGTTAGCTCCAAAAACAAACTCACCAGTTGCCACTTTTAGAATAAACAGTCAGCTGAAGGCTTTTTTCACAAAGAGCCATCTAAAAGTTGAGAGACATATCAGTCAGAAATGCAAATAGACATTAGATAAAGGACTTTCAATGATTTAAAACTTACCTGAACAAGCATGCTTGAGTCACTGACCGCACGGCTTATAAATTATTATTTTTTAATAAATAAATAAACGGCCAGAAACACGCGCTCGGTAGGTAGAGCTCACGTTGGACGTGTCCAGGGCGATGAAAACTGTGCCCAGCATCTTCCCATTGTTTTGTAACGTCGTGGAATAACTGCGC
>JBBPBX010017523.1:8263-26041 GCA_038048925.1 Garcialebias charrua
CCATCTCTCTGTTGCCACAGTTTTCAAAAATTCTGGAAACATTGTTTGTGACCAGATTAGACCTATTTCTTGAGAAACAAAATATACTAAGTAACAATCAGTATGGTTTCAGATCGAAATACAGTATTCAACATCCATGGCACTTATGGAGTTTACGGAACAAGTTACAACAGCTGTAGATCAAAGGAAACATTGTATAAGTATGTTTGTCGATTTAAAAAAAGCATTTGACACAATTGACCACACCATTCTATGTGATAAATTGGAAAAATATGGAATTAGAGCTTTGCAATGGATAAGCAATTACTTGAAAAATAGAAAACAATTTGTACAAATTGATGATGTAAGATCAAGCCTCAAAAGAGTTTTATGTGGAGTACCACAAGGTTCTGTGCTTGGACCAAAGTTATTTATTTTATATATTAACGATTTAGTGGAGGTATCTGATAGCCTTAAATGTGTTCTCTTCGCTGATACTACTTTTTTTTTTGTTTAGGTAAAGACTTGGAACAGATGATTGGGTTGATGAAGAAGGAGTTTGTAAAAATACAAACTTGGTTCAAATTAAATAAGTTACCATCGAACCTTGATAAAACTAATTATATGATATTTAGTATTAAAAAAAGATCACTGAGGATGTTCCCTTCAAAATTGATGATGTTGAGATATGTAGAGTGAGTGAGGTAAAGTTTCTAGGTGTGATTATTGATGAAAAACTGTCATGGAAACAGCACATTACTTCTGTAAAAACTAAAATGTCCAGAGCCATTGCAGTGCACTACAAAGTTAAGGATTTTTTGAATAACAAAGCCTTGTATCTATTGTATAATACCATCATAGTCCCACATCTAATCTATTGTGTTGATGTATGGGGGAAAGCATGTAAAACCATTACTAAGCCTATCTTTATTCTACAGAAAAGAGCTATAAGGATTATTACAAGAAAGTCTTACAGTCATCCTTCAAGTATATTGTTTCATCAATTGAAACTATTGAAGTTTTATGATTTGGTGGACTATAATATTCTTTTAGTAATGTATAAAGTTCAAAATACGATACTACAGTACCTCCAAACATTCAAACGCTTTTTGTCAGAAGGAAAAGTTGTTATAATTTAAAGGGAACAGACATTTTTGTAAAACCTAAGTACAGAACCAGTTTAAAGAGTCGGTCTACATCAATACAGGGGATAAGTTTGTGGAATATTTTAGAAAACGATGTAAAAAAAGTAGAGTCTATTTCTATATTTAAAAAAATGATTAAGACTAAATTAATGAAAAGATATATTTAAATTTTAGTTGATTTTGAAATGTACTAGAAATGTAAACGTGTGAGGAGTTCTTTATTTTGTTATACTATTTATAGAATGCCCTTAAATGTGCAGCACGGTGGCACAACTGGTAGAGCTGCTGCCTCTCAGCGAGCAGGTCCCCGGTTCAAATCCCGGTCCGGGGGCCTTTCTGGGTGGAGTTTGCATGTTCTCTCCGTGCATGCGTGGGTTTTCTCCGGGTGCTCCGGTTTCCTCCCACAGTCCAAAAACATGCATGTTAGGCTGATTGGTGACTCTAAATTGACCCTGGGTGTGAGTGAGACAGGTCCCTCTTGTAAATGAGTCACCGTGGCTCAACGAGGCTAGCCTGTATAAATAAAGGTTGAATGAATGAATAGATGACCATTGTTTTGAATTTGATTATATGAACAGATTTTTTTTTTTTTAAAGGGAGCAGATATGATAAGATTATTTTCTTCTTCTGCTTCCTTTCATTTTAGACTTGTTTGTTTTGGTTTTTTCTTTCTTGTTTTTCATTATTGGGAATTGTAATTTCAACTTCTTGCTTCAAATCTGAAATGAATGAATATTTTTTTTTTAAATGATGGAAAATGAGCTCAATTAATTGTCTATGAGGGAAAAAAGAAGAAAATGCTAAATATTTTAAAGAGCTAAAGTTGCACCAATACCAAAAGTCATAGTAGGATTCTTCTGAAAGAGCTGAACGTTTTGATTTATGGTTTGTTGTTGAAATACAGTACTTTGAAAACTGCGAGACGAGAATTGCGCCAAAAAATGTACAGAAGAAAAATGGATGACAGTCATGTGAATGTTTATGAAGCATTCACACTATTAAAGGGGCCGCCCATCCAGAGTTTTAGTCTAAGGTCATCTTCTGTTGGTCAAAACTTAAAATTAACACTCTGCACAATATGAAACTCGGATTATGTGTTGTGACTGACTCATAACTACTACCACACAAAGTGTCAGCTCAGTATTCGTAACTTTGACTTAAGCTGCCATTTTTGTGTTTTCTAAGGTCAGTTATCTGTATGGCTATCTTAAATTGGGTTGACAAAAAAAAACTATTCAGCTGAAGATGCACTTCCAGTGTTTCATTAAAGTTCCTCCAGTGGTACATGAGACATTTTATTAACAGACACGTGCACATAGCAGGGGATAAGATGGGATTCATTAAAGCCGAAGACAAACGTTGTGGTAATTTGACAACACAAGTCAACGTCTAGTGTTTATTTTCTTGGGTAGGCTGCTTGCGTGAAACCCCCCTTCCTGACACTCTCAGTCAGTCCCAGATAGAAGGAAGACGTGAGCAGCAGTAGATTAAATTATACAGGAGAACCCAGAAATAGCTCGAGCTCCAAGGTTGCATGGACTTGAAGCGTCAACGCAAGTCGCCACAGAAAAGTCAACTGAATTAGTCTTGCCCGGATCACCAAAAAAATCTACGTTTCTCCTTCGTCCAGTGCAAGATATAACCAAAGGAAAAGAGCTGACTGAAAGATGCCAAATAATTTCAGTATATGGAAGTGTTGGTTTCAGATTTTTGTCAATTTGCATCCAAATTTTGGAAAGCTTTCATTGCGTACTGTCCACCTCCAAGGGCATCGCATATGAGCACAACTTGGTCATTCATACGTGTGACATGGACCTCGGATACATCTCTCAAAAAGAAAAACCCTTTCAATGAGGCAATGTTTGGTCTCTTACCCAGAACATGCAGGAGAGACAAACCCAGGTCCTAGCCCTCCCTGCCAGGGTGGATGGCAGCGACAGAGACACAGAGGGCATCCTTGGATCAGCTTTTCTAGCCTCACAGCGGGAAACGGTGATCCCAGAAATTCCCAGCGCTTCCACACAGATTTTGGCGATGCAGATGCATGCTGAGGACACAGGATAGCAATATTCTCATTTTCTCTCTTGGATGGCTTTGGTCGTTCCCCTCTTTTCCATTCCTGCTTCCTTCAGCTCTCCCTCTAGCTCAGTCTTGTCTTCCTCTCTCTTGAAGTGTGGCAACTTTCTCCCAAGGAGCATTTGTAGAAGAGGAGGGGGGTCCTGGCCTTTTACTTTTCTTTCCTTTCTCCTTAAATGATCCTTGTTAGCCCCTCCTTTCCCCTCCTTTTCACACAAACACACAGTCTATACAGTGACCATCCTCCACCCTCCAGTCACTGTAGCGTACTTGCGTTGCATACCTCACCTCTCTCCTTCCCTCCACCTCTGAGAAAGCATGCTCACTCATGCCTGTGCTGATGTCGCTTCAATTTTTCATCGGTAGCCCCTTCCTGTTTTCAAATCGGCTCTCCTCCTGCAAAACATTTGCTAAATGAACTGGCCGCTGTGACATAACTGAAAGCCAGATAAATCTCCTCGCAAGGACAGATAATGGATAGATAGATGCACACAGGTTTCAGTGATGGATGCTTTTTTTCCTTTTGCTTTTTTCTGTCCTATTTCCTTCATACGAGGTAAGGTCTCTATACGGTATATGGAACATGAAAGAAGTGAGCAGCAGCGAGGGATTCGGGTCAGTTGGAGCTGTCTGACACAATAAGAAACAGACATGGAAATTCCATGACAGGATGAAGTCTTTGCTGAATTATTGGCCTACTTTATGTTGGACTCTAGGAAGTCCTGGATAGAGAAAGCTGATCAGAGAAGGATTTCGGAATAAAGTTGGGTGTTGCACGGCACCAATTGTTTTGTTCTCTCACTTAATTTTGACTCTATTTTACTTTATTTGTGGATGAGTTGGGTTGTACACTGAGTGTTGGCAACTACTTTCCCGAATGGTTCCTATACAGAACTGCTGCAAAAAGCCGGACAAAGAAATTAAACTCCAATATGTCTGATATCAATGCTATAATTGGCTATAGACAGAATTTTCATTAAATTCTAAGAGTAAATATTGCAATTGGAGCCAGTCATACTTTCTATAATAACAATTATTCATTCATTATCTTCCGCTTGTTCAAGAAGCTGGTCTCGGGGGCAGAAGATTGAGCAGGGAGGTTCAGACATCTCTTTCCATAGCCACCTTTTCCAGCTTTTTTGGGAGGACAGTCTTTCCATGGGGTTCTTACTCCCCTTTTCCACCGGTCGGCTCGGGTCGGATGTTACGTCATATGTGCGTCGCAGAGACCCCCTTTCATCCTTTTCCACCGGATATTTCGAGCGGAGCCGCGCGAGATTTCCTGAGATTTTCGGGCTGCTTTCAGAGGGGTACTGAAGCGAGCTCACCCGCTCCGGAAGTAGGAAGGAGGAGACGAGAGCTGTTTTTACGGAAGCGAGGGACGCGATCACTGCAGGACTTTTACATGATAAACACGGTAAAAACAATTATTATTTTTTAAATTTATAGCAAAGATGGGTCTTCAGCTGAACGTGTCCTTAATAAAATCACGTACTGCTCAAAACTGCAGGATTTTAAAAAAATAGGTTCGCCACGAGCAACACGCGGCGCGCGGGCGGCTTTATGTCTTTAAATGTAGCTCAATGAACAGATATAAAATATATTTCATAGCTGACTTTAATAGTACGAGGGCTCCTGAGCTTAACCACGCTTTAATATTGTCACGTATGGTCAAATGTGCTGCATTTAAAGTAGTTTCGCTTTGACTTTTTCCAAAACCTGTGTTTGCACAACGAAAATAAATTATAAAAATTCGAATTTTATTTCAAATAACTCCAACAGGATACATTTCGTATATGAACATGTTGTGATCACACTAGATTTTTTTGAAAAATATCAGCTTTGTGGTTTTTGATAGAATTGATAATATGTGAAACAAAGTAGAAAATAATGGACGTAGGTTGACACATTTATGTCTATAAAACATTGAATTTTATTTCAAATAACTCCAACAGGATACATTTCGTATATGAACATGTTGTGATCACACTAGATTTTTTTGAAAAATATCAGCTTTGTGGTTTTTGATAGAATTGATAATATGTGAAACAAAGTAGAAAATAATGGACGTAGGTTGACACATTTATGTCTATAAAACATTGAATTTTATTTCAAATAACTCCAACAGGATACATTTCGTATATGAACATGTTGTGATCACACTAGATTTTTTTGAAAAATATCAGCTTTGTGGTTTTTGATAGAATTGATAATATGTGAAACAAAGTAGAAAATAATGGACGTAGGTTGACACATTTATGTCTATAAAACATTGAATTTTATTTCAAATAACTCCAACAGGATACATTTCGTATATGAACATGTTGTGATCACACTAGATTTTTTTGAAAAATATCAGCTATGTGGTTTTTGATAGAATTGATAATATGTGATACAAAGTCTTTATTGTGTTCTTCTTCTAGTGGTGGCTAGTACTGTAGTAAATAGCTTGAGGAACACTACTGCCACCATGTGGTAAGACGAGTAGGATTCTGGACCCCGCCCACAGAAGGGGTACAAAAAAGCTGTGGAAACAGAACATAGATGTGACCCGACCCGAACTGAGCCGACCTGAGCCGATCCAACCCGAGCCGAGCCGAGCGGTGGAAAAGAGGCAGCAGTCTTCCCCGGGGTCTTCTCCCAGTTTGACATGCCCGCGGCACCTCCCTGGGGAGGTATTCGGAAGGTATCCTTCCCAGATGTTTGAACCACCTCAATTGGCTCCTCTCGATGTGGAGGAGCAGAGTCTCCACTCCGAGGCTCTCCCAGACAACTGAACTTCTCACCCTATTTCTAAGGGAGAGTCCTGGGGCCTCATGTACAAAGACTTGCGTGGATTTCTTACTGAAAAGTGCCGTACGGTCAAATCCAGAAAAGTGTGTACGCACAAAAAAATCCAGATGTATCAAACTGTGCGTACACCGGAATCCACGCACATTCCTTTTGTACATCACAATTAACGTGGAACTGAGCGCACGTGAGACACCTCCCCTGACACGCCTTCATTTACATATGTTAAACAGATGCAAATTACTTCCTGCATGTGTGAAGGACATGTTTGTTTGATCCCTGCGCGATCAGAAATGATTTCTAGATTCAGGAAAATAATGAATTTAATATAATATGAGTGAGGAAAATAATCCTAAGTAAGAATAGTAATAAAATGTGTTCATCACGCAAAGAACGAGTGATTGTGTGTCGGTATTTGTGCGCGGCGCGCACCCTGCTTTGGTGCGCAACGGCTTATCCATTCATTCTGAGTGAAAATATTAACTTTGCGCACGAGTTTATTACCATAATTACTGTAAACACAGAGGAACTTAGATGTTTGGTTGAACATAGATCTTTGTTTATTTAATAGATGATATGAAGAAACGAGTCTGTGCGTCTCAGTGGAGAGTTTTCATGACATGACGTGATGTTGGAGTCTCCAAACGCTGCGCGCGCCACAGCCTTGTGCGCAGTCTGTTTGTCTGTGAAGCTTTACTCTCCTACAAGTTATAAGGTGTACTTTCACGTGTCATTTTGGAGAAATCTACAATAAACGCAGATTATTAAACACCTCCACTGCCGTGTAACACCGGCGAGGGTGCGCGCGCTCCAAACCGCGACCACTCAGCCTTTGGAATCATATGGATGAGACCATTCTATTGGACATGATCCGGCTTTGTGTGGACTGGAATGGCACAGTCCCGATCGACCTGCCAGCTCCTCTGGAAAGCTCGGGAACAGTTTGATCGCTGCTTCTGCACGCGTTGTGCACGGTTCCTGCGTTGTGCTCCAGAGCGCAGTGCCAAAATGAAAAAGGATTATTCCTAAAAACGGCTGATAAGCCATATCATAGATCAGAAAATTCTATCTGTTTATAAATAAATGCTCTGCGTGTTACACTATTTATTATATCCTCCAATAAGGCTGAATCTGTTCCTGTTAAATGTATTTTTTGCACAACTTTGCGCGTCCTTTATTTGCGTCCATGTGGATGTAATAATTGTTATCATGTGTGTTTGGTGGGAATATTAATCATTTTCACATCATGAACAGTTAATAATAATAATAATAATAATAATAATAATAATAATAATAATAATAATAATAATAATAATAATAATGAATTCAATTTATAACGCACTTTTCATTAATGAAAATCTCAAAGTGCTACAAGGTGCAACAGAATTAAATGTCAATAAAACAAATAATAAAACAATTAAAATCAACAACAGTATCAGCTAGATCAAAAGTAGAATCATGAGGAGGTAGAGTATGCTCGGTTGAAAAGAAAGGTCTTCAAGCCGCTCTTAAAGTCAACCACAGACTGTGGGGCTTCAGTTTCTCTGAATCACCTGTAAGTGTCGCCAAAGGAACAAGAACCACAGAAACGTGCGTACGCGTGCTCTGGAGCTGGCGTGGAAATGTACTTGGATGCGCACATATTCACGTTCAGTTCAGTTTTGATACATACGGGGTTTTGCGTGGATAGTGACGCACGCAAGGTTTTTGTGCGCACACACGGTTGATACATGAGGCCCCAGCTACCCTGCAGAGAAAACATCATTACAACCACATGCATCCATTTTTTTTTCATTCAACCTTTATTTATACAGGTTAATTATATTGAGCCTCAGGGACTCCTTTACGAGAGAAACCTGATTTTAACAAAGAGTAATGACAACAATGGACAACAAAGACAAGAACAGACAGTCATAAAGGATGCTGACGTCTTCACCACCTCACTTTCACTGGAGTCAGTTCCCACCTGCCTGAAGACCGCCACCATCATCCCAGTCCCAAAAAGCTCCACAGTGACTGGTCTGAATGACTATAGACCGGTGGCCCTCACCCCGATAGTCGCTAAATGTTTTGAGAAACTGGTCATGTCCCACATCAAGACAACCGTCAACATCAGCGAGGACCCTCATCAATATGCATACCGCGAGAACCGATCAACAGAGGACGCCATCTCCTCTGTGGTCCACACTGCTCTCACCCACCTGGATCAGAAGGACTCATACGTGCGTCTGCTCTTTGTGGACTTCACATCTGCCTTCAACACCATGATCCCCCAAACTCTGATAGACAAACTATCCACACTTGGACTAAGCCCCTCCATCTGTAACTGGGTACTAGACTTCTTAACAAACAGACCACAGTCCGTGAAGATCCACAACTTCTCCTCCTCCACCATCACCCTCAGCACTGGCTCTCCTCAAGGATGTGTGCTGAGCCCTCTTCTGTTCACTCTGCTCACATATGATTGTACAGCCACACATCCAGGCTGTCATATTGTTAAGTTTGCAGATGATACAGCTGTGGTGGGATGCATCACAGATAATGATGAATCCAGCTACAGACAGGAGGTGGAACATCTGGAGAGCTGGTGCAAAGAGAACAACCTTCACATGAATGTGAAGAAGACGAAGGAGATGATTGTGGACTTCAGAAGGAACAAAAACACCCACACCCCACTGTATATAGGTGGATCTGCGGTGGAGGTGGTCTCCAGCTACAAGTACCTGGGTGTACACTTGAATGATAACCTCAGCTGGAGCAATAACACCACCAGCCTGATCAAGAAAGGACATCAAAGACTCTACTTCCTCAGACGGCTGAGACGAGCTGGTCTGAGAAGCTCAGTCCTCACCTCGTTCTACAGGTGTGCAGTGGAGAGCGTCCTGTGCTCCAGCATCAACGTGTGGCATGGAGGCTGCACAGTTGCAGAGAGGAAAGCTCTACAGAGAGTGGTGAAGGCTGCACAGAAGTCTGTGGGAGTCAGTCTCCCCACCATCACAGACATTTACACCTCCAGATGCAGAAAAAGAGCCACCTGCATCATGAAAGACCTCACTCACCCAGCACACTCACTCTTTGCACCACTCCCCTCGGGACGGAGGTTGAGGAGCATCAAATGTAGAACCACTAGACTGAGGAACAGCTTCTACCCTGAGGCTGTCAGACTCATGAATAAATAAATAATAAGAATAAACACTGCAAAATGTCACATCATGTTGATACTGATCTGTTTCTTGTTGCTGTGTTCATCTGTGACCATCTGCTCATAATGACTCATGTTCGTGCTGCTGTTTATAATGATGTTTTTCTACTACATTAGGGCTTAGTGTATTACTAGCTGATGTCTCTCTTAGTTAATCCTAGATGTTATTATTGTTTTTCTCTTGCATTTGTTGTTGGATGTAACTGGGACCCTGTGTACATAATCTCGTTTTCAACACATGTACTACATGCGGTGCAAATGACAATAAATTCTCTCTGACTCTGACTCTGATACAAATTTTTATTTTTTTAACACGTGAAAATATACGAAAGAGTTTTAGGGCCACACTAAGAAAAAAATTAAAGGCCATACAATTACTAGAATAAAGTCTTAATTTTCCAAGAATAAAGTCATACGCGACTTTTCTTTTTACAGCTCTCGTTATTTTTATTTTTTTATTTTTTTATTTTTCCCACGAGTTGGATCCACAAAGCGACTTGTCAGTCAATCCAGTAGGCGTGTCAGCAAATGACCAATCCGATGCTAAATGAGTCGTAATATCATCTGAATTTCAGACACAATAAAGCAGGTTTACCGCATTTTAACTGTGGTAAAATGATGAATGTTGAGCATCTTGTAAAGTTATACTTTGGTATTGGTTTTACAACTAAAGAGATAGTTAATCTGTTAGCATGTCAGCATCAGATTATTATCATTATCAGGACTTTGAACCTGCTGACAGTAAAGTGGTATGCTCTGATGGGTTGCAGCAGCTCTCTGCAGGATTGGTCATTTACTGACACGTCTACTGGATTGATTGCAGTGGTGTAGTCTACATTTTTGTAGTAGGTATACCGCGGTAAAGTTAGTTTTACGTTGGACGTTGGGACACCGCTGAAGCCATGGAACGCAAATGTCCAGCATCCAACTTAAAACTTACTGTAACACAGTCGGCCCGTATACTGTGCGTAAAAACCAAAGTACGCTGGTTAGTACAATGTAATCATTGATTTATTTTGATTTTTAGGCGTATTGAACATTTCCAAATTTCTCTGATGCTTATGTGTGAATAAATGAACAACAATCTTTCTGGCTTTGTATTAAAAACATGTTAAAAACAGTATCAAAGCAAATCATGTTCAAGTATTAAGTAGTAAGTACAGAAGTATTAATTCTGCAATAATTTGCTAGATAAGTGAATGTAATAAACAAGTGCTGCATACCGATGCTGAGGTTCTCCTTAGGAGTGACAAGGATGGATAAGATCAGGAATGAGATCATCAGAGGTACAGCACATGTTAAACAACTGGGAGATAAAGTTAGGGAGGCCAGACTGAGATGGTTTGGACATGTCCAGAGGAGGGACAGTGGGTATATTGGTAGAAGGATGTTAGAAATGCAGCTGCCAGGAAAAAGACAAAGAGGGAGACCAAAGAGGAGATATATGGATGCAGTTAGAGAGGACATGAAGGTAGTTGGAGTGAGGACAGAGGATGCAGAGGACAGAGTGAGGTGGAGGAGGATGACTCGCTGTGGCGACCCCTGAAAAGGGAAAAGCCGAAAGAAGAAGAAGAAGAAACAAGTGCTGCATACCGATAAATTGTTATGGAAGCATTTAAACTGCCATTTAATGTATCAATGACACATGTCTAATGATATGTCATGTATCATTGGGCACTTTTAAGTGGGTATATTGAAATTCTTAAGCTTTTTTGTGGGTATACTCTGTATACCTGAGTATCACGTGCACTACACCACTGATTGACAGGTCGTGTTGTGGATCCGACTCGTGGAAAAATAAAATTAAATAAACACGAGAGCTGCAAAAAGAGAAAAAGTCTCGTACGACTTTATTCTCATAATTTTATGGCTTTCAGTTTTTTTTTTTTGTTAGCGTGGCCTTAAAGCTTTGTTGTAAACAATAAAATGGTGATTAAATGATAAAAGTAGCAAAAAAAACAGCTAGGTTGTAAGGAGGTGTAGAAAACTTAAAACAGGATCATGTCTGCATTGGTTTTTCCATGAACTTAGCCAATTAAAGCCACTTAGAGAGGTCAAGGTCGAGAGCTTCAGATAATTTTACAAGATATTCCAGGAAACAGGAGCAGAGTAGGAGAAGGTCCTTTTGTCTAGTTCAGTCCTCACTGAGGGGACACTGCATGTAATGATGTCCTGATAGTGCACACTGTAGCTGCACTCACGCAGAGACATGTAGGAGGAGATGTATGAAGGCAGCAGACCAAGAACTGATTTAAAGATGAAAATGTACCAGTGGAAGAGTGTGTGAAGTTAATAATCCATGATCTTACTCTTTCTACCCAGAGTTCATGTCCTAGGAACATAGACTGACCGTCAAATCGAGAGCGTCATCTTACAGCTCAGCTCCGTCTTCACCACAATGGACCGTCGCAGATGCCACACCAATCTATTTGACAATCTCGTGAAAAAAAAAAAACTGAGATACTTGAACTCCTCCACTTGAGGCAGAACCTCACTCCCAAACCCAAGAAGGCAATCCAGATTTTCCAACGGAGGACTATGACCTCAGATTTGGAGGTGCTGAGTCTCATCTCAGCTGCTTCACACTCAGCTGTGAACCGCTCCAGTGAGAGCTGAAGATCACGGCACGATGACGCCAACAGGACCACATCATCTGCAAAGAGCAGAGACTGTAGAAGAGGAGTGCCCCCTGGCTGCAGCGAGAAATTCTGTCTATAAAAGTTATGAACAGAATCTGTGACAACGGGCAGCCCTGGCCGAGACCAACTCCCACCCTGAAGGGGTCCGACTTACTACCGGCAACGCAAACAAAACACCCGCTTCGAACGTTATCAACCATTAAATGTCCATTATCAGTTATTATCATCCCCATACGTAGCGGTCAGATTGCCCCTCCTGTACCTCCTAATAGGTTTAAAGGTACGCTGTCACCGTTAGTAGCGATAACAGCAGGCTCCGTCTTTAGCTACGTGTTAAAGTTTAAAGTAAAGGGTCTGGCGTTAGGTTTAGGGTCTTGGTTAGGTTTAGGCACAAGGGTAAGGGGGTTAAGTTTAGGGTTGGTCCTCTGGGTCAGGTGTAAGGTTAGGTTTAGGAAAACGGTTACATAAGCTGAAAAAAACAAAAACACAACACTTCCGGGTTTACGGAAACACGTAGCCTACTCACAGCGATAATAACGCTGATAACGTTCTTTTAAACATGCTAGGTAGGTA
This sequence comes from Garcialebias charrua, assembly GCA_038048925.1. Classification (NCBI taxonomy): domain Eukaryota; kingdom Metazoa; phylum Chordata; class Actinopteri; order Cyprinodontiformes; family Rivulidae; genus Garcialebias; species Garcialebias charrua. Next base: position 20,668 of record JBBPBX010017523.1, read on the forward strand.
GATTGGACAGTTTCCCCGCTATATATGGGGATGATAACAGCTAATAACACCCATTGTATGGACTGACAACATCCGAAGCCGCTGAACAAAACTATTATAAATCACAAAAAAGCAAAACACAATTGAAACTTTCAACATTTGTGAAATAAAATGTGCAAGCAGTATTTCAAACATCAGCTTCAAACGAACACATTCTCGTTACTGAGATCCACTTTTGCTCTGTGCATGTTTCGACACCTAACTCGTTCTGGAATTTTTATGCTCTGTCAACCGTTCATATATCAAAACCTTCAGCTCAGTCAGGACATTCCTGCTGCGACTCTTGTTATTTGTTACATTTTTATACTTTTTAAAAGATATATTTTACTTTGCGGCCATCTTTTTCTCATTAAAAATGATTTGAGCTCTCCATCTCCTTCAAAACCTTTGCACTGGTTTTACAGCTCATTTAGCTTTTGTTCTGATTCGAAGTTTTTTAGCTGCTTTTATATGTAAACAAAAAAGGTTAAACATGTGATATGGACACGTTTCTTTAAGGGAGAACAAACTTAAAGAAACTGGTCCAGATGACATGATTAAAGGTTCAGTATGCAGTTTCTGTAGAACTGCATCACTTAGAAATATTTTCAACAGGCAAAGCATTCTGATCCCTCCCCCTCAGAGCCATATGTGGCTCTGCCCCCTTGTGGTCTGTTGAATTTCAAATTCAAGCTCTGTTTTTATTGGCTGATTCAAATTCAAGCTCTGTTTTTATTGGCTGGTTACAAACTCTGTTTTTATTGGCTGGAAAATGGCGGGTCACCTTTTCTTTTTAGAAATGCTTATTTACCACCTGGAGAAGCAAGGGGACAATATTTTTTTAATTTTTTTTCAGAGATTACCTGGCTAACATCAGTCTGTCAGGAGGTAGTGACAGAGTGAAGAAATATGTTCATAAAAAAAGCTACATACTGAAGCTTTAACCTTTTTGTTTTTATCTACCTGGATGATTTGACTCAAACTTTTTTATTTATTTATTTATTTTATGTGTTTTTCTGTTAATTATGGCATTTTTTCTGCTATTTTCTTCTTGGCTAAGTTCTATTTTTTTTTTATAAATTTCCAAAAGATTTCAACTTTTTATGCTCCTTTTAGTTTTTTTTTTGGTTGCTTTTTTAAACTGATTTTTTTGCTCATTTAAGATTTTTTTTTTCCATTTCGCATCTCTGTCTATTTCAGCTTATTCTGCTCATTCCTTCTGTATTCAGCTTTTTTGACACTTTTCTGGCCTTTTCCTGCTTTTATTTTCCTGCTTTCAGCAAATGCCAGCTGTCCAAATTCAAGTGCGCATTAACTTGTTAGCGATGAAACCTTTTCAGCTAGTTTCAACATAAGAATTTCACAGGAAATTATATTTTCCTAACTTCATTTGTAATCCTATAAAACACACATGTCAAAGTCAAGGCCCGCGGCCGTATGGCCCCCTGGATGATATTTAATTACTATTAGAAATGGCCCGCAGGCCACAGCCGCCCACTGGTGTTTTGCACGCACCACAATGCAACAGTAGTAGGGATGGGGCCGATCCGATCCGGAGTCGTGTCTCATGAACCCAGAGCAATAAGACCCGCATCACGTCACATTCAGGAAATCCATTTCATAGTTTGCAGCCAGCTACAGCGTGCGGACTGAGTGAGTAGCACTTTAGCTAACAGCTAGCTAACTTTTCATCGTAACATGTCCGCTGTGTGGAAGTATTTTACACTAAACACCACAAGACAGCAACGTTCAATGTCTGTAAAGCCCATAGCGCCACATTAAACCGCGGTCAAGTTAGTTTTACGTTGGACATTCGAGCTCTGGGGCTTCAGCGGGACGCCACTCTCGCTGAACCGAAACAGGGAGACCGACCGCGGCCAGCTGCGTCCAGTCCAGACCCGCTATCTTGCTCGTCGTCATAGAGGAGACAGGCTGAGAGCGGCTGACCGAAATCAGAGCGCCCGCCCCGGATTGAACAAGAAAAACACACCGCTGAAGCCACGGAGCTCAAATGTTCACGAGAAGTTGCTAAACTTCATCATAATTAATGACCAACAGCTATCAGCTGTAGAAAATGAAGGATTTTGCAGCTTGATACTTGCAGCCAACAGTAAACAATCATAAAAAAGCATATTAATTAAAAATCATAAGAAAACTGTATTAAAAAACAAAACATAAACAGCTACATTATAAAACAATGTAAAATACTAAAAACTGGAACATGTCTGTGTTGGTTTATGCCAAGAACTTAGCAAATGTAAAGCTATTTAATGTTTTATTTAATTCATTTATTCATTCATTTCAAAGAGACAAAATAAAACAAATTAATCAAAAAGAAAACATTGAATGAAAAGAGTGCAGAAAGAAGAAAAAAAAATATTATATCACCCCCTTATAATAAACATTGAACCAGTCCGGCCCTTGGCTTGCAGCAAATTTGTTTGTTTTTTGGCCCTCTGTGTATTTGACTTTGACACCCCTGCTATAAAACAACATTCTCTCCTCCCCAAACTCAGCACACGTTTTCGGAACTTTCCTAACCCTTAGTTCGCATCTTTTTTTTAATTCAACATGCTGAATCAGTCTTTGTGTGCTGACAAAGCAAATAAAAATGACAAATACTTAAAAACGTTACGGTGTATTCTCCTCCTGTTAAGTGGCTGCATTATGCACATCTGGACCACAGACCCTGAAGCGACGTTATAGCAGTTGCACAGGGACATTACATCACTTCACAGTCAGATCCATAAAAGGCTAAGAGCCAATTCATTTTGAGAAAACACCCTCTATTGATCCCTGCTGCTCTCCATCACTTCCACTGTAACACTTACTACAGTCTACAGGCCGAGCAGACACATAATCTCTGTGTGTATTTGTACACGTGTTTGCCTCTGCGTGTGTTTTATTTGCATAACGTCAGCAAACCGGACGGCGTTGTGTGCAGTAGAAGTCACATTAACTCACGGCATGCTTTTTAAATGGATGTTAGTGCACGTGTTTAATATATACCCGCACTATTTGCCTATTCAGAACTGGTCTCAACTGGGTCGCTAGCAGCCTCTAGTGGCCTTCAAAGAGCTCTCAAAGTCATTCAGTGCATATTTGCTACCACATATAAGGCATGTGCATTCATCTTTTTATTTTGATTTTGTCTCCTTGTTAAGCCTGAATACAGTACACGTTTATAAAATTATTTATCGACAAATTCTAGTGCTGCTTGGGACTGATGGTTAAAACATTCTTGCACAGTGAGGTCAGGCTCTTATTCCCAAAGCAGCATGTCCGAGCAGATTTCTCAAAGGGACAATAAATATAATTGTATTATATCAGACTGTGTTGTGGCAGAGGTGGCCCACCCCCTATGAAGGCCATGGCATATAATCAGTGGTGCAGTCTACACGATTCTCAGGTATACGGAGTATACCCACTAGAAAAGCTTAAGACTTTCAATATACCCACTTAAACGTGCCCAATGATACATGACATATCATTAGGCACATACCACTGATACGTTAAATGCTTGTTTATTGCAGATCCGTCGAATTATTGTCAAATTCTGTACTTATACTACATAATACTTGAACATGTTTTGCTTTGATATTGTTATAAATTATATAACATGTTTTTAATACAAAGTCAACTCTTGTACAAGGTTTGTTGTACATTTATTCGAATATAAGCATCAGAGAAATTTGGAAATGTTCAATACTGTATGCTTAAAAATCTAAATAAATTGATGATTACATTGTGCTAACCGGTGTACTTTGCTTTCTAAGCACAGCATACCCACTACAAAAATGGAGTCAACACCACTGCATATAATTAATTAATAAACATCTGTGTTCCCATAATTCACTGCAGCTGGACGAAACGCCAAAGCCTATACCAAAGTACATGTTCAGTAATCCAGGTATAAATCCAACAATGTTCAGTCAGGTCATCTGGACGGTATCCTTTTCTTTTTTTTTCTGAGACGTTTTGTCCTTCATCCAAAGGACTTCTTCAGTTTGAGGAGCTACCAAACAAACAGCATACTCCATAGTGGGGGAAAAAAAGTTTGCTGGTGCTAAGATGGCCTCTGGGGCCAAAAGCCTTTACATCACATGTGTCAAACGGAAGGCCCTTGGGCCAAAGCTGGCCCATGTTAACATGTTACCCCTTGGTAACATTTACTACCCCCCAGTAATAAGTCACGTATGGTCTGTAGTGTGCATGCAGCACCATTATTTTTGATGTACAGACACATCTAAACTGACCAAACTCACACAAAAAAAAAGAGACAGAGCATGCTGGAGAGATGTCACAACCCACTTGCGTTTTTTTTTTTATGCTCTCACTGTGAACAGGCAACAATAGCAACCAGATTAGTTGCCCTGCTTTGGCGTCAAATAAAGAACACATCGCAGTTCTCCCAAACAAGCATCCAAGGCCAGTCGCCTCCAGATGACTGGATGGGACCTAGCTTGGCTGTCAGAGGGGAAGTACTCCTGCACTGACTGTAAAATATTTAGGTAAATAAATGTACTACTTATGTTGATATTCAAATGGTCATATGGGCTGTTCTTCTATGGCAACATTCTATCCAACCAGGATACTCAAACACAATCTTTACTAGGCCTGTCACAATAACAAATTTTGCTAGGTGATTAATTGTCTCAGAAAGTATTGCGATAAACGATAACATTGTTTGAAATTTGACAATAATTAGTAACTATTGTCAAATTTAAAGGTTCAGTATGCAGTTTCTGTAGAACTGCAGCAGTTAGAAATATTTTCAACAGGCAAAGCATTCTGATCCCTCCCCCTCAGAGCCATATGTGGCTCTGCCCCCTTGTGGTCTGTTGAATTTCAAATTCAAGCTCTGTTTTTATTGGCTGATTCAAATTCAAGCTCTGTTTTTATTGGCTGGTTACAAACTCTGTTTTTATTGGCTGGAAAATGGCGGGTCACCTTTTCTTTTTAGAAATGCTTATTTACCACCTGGAGAAGCAAGGGGACAATATTTTTTTTAATTTTTTTTCAGAGATTACCTGGCTAACATCAGTCTGTCAGGAGGTAGTGACAGAGTGAAGAAATATGTTCATAAAAAAAGCTACATACTGCAGCTTTAAGAAGAAATGTTGGTTTACGTATTTTATTTTGAGTGTAGTACATTTTCTGACCACCGGACAGCAGTAAAAGACTGTTTGATCCGAACGATGGATAGTGAGCGAGAGAGCAAGCAACGTGTCTCTGAAAAAATGGGAGGGAGGCCCCTTGACATGGGGCTGCCTCGCCTTCCTTTTTTATCGGTTCTCAAAATGGCGGACACTCAGTGTGGTTTGAACTTTTTAGCATTGCATTCTTCACACAAAAC
>JBBPBX010017523.1:26224-36680 GCA_038048925.1 Garcialebias charrua
ATTGATACCGATACGTATATCGATACCTATACTGTATATATATATATATATACTCCTCGACTTACGACGGCCTCGAGTTACGACGTTTCGTGGTTCCGACATGCATCTCCTTTAAAAAAAATTGTTTTGAAATTTTTATTTTGAAAAGCCGAGTTACGCAGTTTCCTGCAATTTCCAGCAGTTTCCGGTTAGCTGCGGAGGCTACAGCTGCCCTGTACTCTCTAAAAAGCTAAGTCTGGTCCTCTGGACATTCAAAAAACAAAACAAAACTTGTTGGACCAAGCTGGACAGGCAACAGCTGTGGAAAAGTAGCTGTTTTATGGACAGCTGTTTTATGGACGGCGGTTTTACAACGTAAATGAATGCAGAATCCGGAGAAGAGACGGAGGAACGGAGGAAAAGGCTTCACCACCAGTCCAGAGTAGAAAATTAACTTTTTTTCTCCTTCATTATGGCTCTGAAATGTATGTGTTTTTTGATAATTATGTGGGGTACTGTGTAAGGATAGGCTAAGTGCTTGGTAAAATACAGTATATTGTAGTATAAGGTGCAGTTTGTACGTATGTTCCGACTTACGTGGAAATTCGGGTTACGACGGAGTGTAGGAACGGAACTCCGTTGTAAGTCGAGGACTACCTATATATATATATATATATATATATATATATATATATATATATATATATATATATATATATATATATATATATATATATATATATATATATATATATATATATTAGGCATGTAACGAGATCTCGTTGTACGAGATCTCGCGATATTAAACTCCCGCGATATCTCTCGTTGAGAGGTAACGTTGTCTCGCGAGATGCTAATGCTAGCGCTAGCAGAGCCCCTAGCAAGTCAGCGTCACGGACAGCATGGCTTCGCCGGATGAAGTTGCTATAGAAGACGCCCCAACTACTGATGGAGGGTCCCGGTGCCGCCCGCAGACGCCTCTACATTGATGGAGGGTCCCGGCGCTGCCGACGCTGCCCCGAATGTAAAGACACGCGTGTAAACACCGGTGTGACCGGTGTTGCCAGATAGAGTCCCACCCACCCAAAGCACTCTTTACCCGCAAAAGTCAGAAGGAAAATCGCGGTGAACCGCCCAATCTGGCAACACTGGTGAGTGACGGCTGCAGATTCAGCGCTGATGCGGATATTTATGTTCAATTTTTGGAAAGTCCTGCGTGAATATCTATTTTTTTTAACAAAGTTGAACGTTCTAAGGTCTAAGGAGATTCAATCAGTAAAATGAAGACATCAGTTGGGTTTGTAATACATGTTAAAACAGAATAAAAGCCTTTTTGCGGCATAAAACCGATCTTTGAAGTTTTCTTGAACTAATGTTAAAATCTCGTCTCGTTCTCGCGAGATCTGTGATTTTCTCGTCTCGTCTCGTGAGTTTTGTGTATCGTTACACCCCTAATATATATATATATATATATATATATATATATATATATATATATATATATATATATATATATATATATATATATATATATATATATATATATATATATATATATATATATATATATATATATAGTATGTATTGGTCTCATCTGCCAGCAAAACATTTTTCAACATCATTCTTGTTTGTCCACGTGATCTTTGGCAAACTGCAGGCGAGCAGCAATGTTCTTTTGAAGAGCTGTGGCTTTTCCTTCAACCCTGCCATACACACCATTGTTGTTCAGGGTTCTCCCGATGGTGGACTCATGAATTTCATTCCACCTCATGTACCACATGTGATGTGAATGACAATAAAACCTACTTGAACTTGAACATTAGTCCATGTGAGAGAGGCCTTCAGTTGATTAGAAGTTACCCTGGGGTCCTTGTGACCTCGCTGACTATTCCACACCTTGCTCTTGGAGTGATCGTTGTTGGTCCACCACTCCTGGGAGAGTAACAATGGTCTTGAATTTACTCCATTTGTACACAACCTGTCTGACTGTGGGTTGTAGTCCAAACTCTTTACAGATTTTGTAACATTTTCCAACCTGATGAGCATCAACAAGTGTTTTTCTGAGCTCATCAGAAATCTCCTTTGTTCCTGCCATGAGCCACTTCCACAAACAAGTTGTGAAGAGCAGACTGTGATAGATCCATGTTCTTTAAATCTAACAGGGTGTCCACTCACACCTGATCATCATCCCATTGATTGAAAACACCTGACTCTACTTTCACCTTCAAATTAACTGATAATCCTAGAGGTTCACATGTTTTTACTATTCACAAATATGTAATACAGGTAGTCCCCGACTTACGAGCGAGTTCCGTTCCTGCGAGGCCCTCGTAAGACGAAAATTCGTACGTCGGAACACGAAACACGTGTTCTCGTAAGTCTGGATTTTCGGTCGTAAGTCGGAAAATTTATGCTAGCGCTACTACGAACACTCGTTTTTCATCACAAACGTTCATACTAGTTCATAAACATGCTCAGAAACTTGTTTCCAAATGGTTAGCTAACACACTTTCATCTAAAAACACATAAAAGTGCTGTATTTTCTGTATGTTCTTTACAAATTATACTGTTCGCTAGTGAGCTCGTAAGTCCGGAACCTCGTATGTAAGAGCGCTCGTAAGTCGGGGATTACCTGTATTGGATCATTTTCCTCAATAAATAAATGACCAAGTATAATATTTTATCTCATTTGTTTAAGGTTCTCTTTATCTACTTTTAGGACTTGTGGGGAAAATCTGATGTTTCAGGTCAAATTTATTCAGAATTATAGAAAATTTGAAAGGGTTCACAAACTTTCAAGCACCGCTGTATGTACCGGTAATATCCAATTTTGAATATTAAAATTAGTATGCAACATTTGTAATCAGAAACAGGATAAACTTCATACGTGTAATTTTACTTTCCTTCTTTTTACTGGTTCGTGTGCTTGTCTCACCGTGAACAAACAGGTGAGTCTTGGTTTCAAAGAGGCTGTGTGACGGCATTACCTCACACACAGCTCATAAAGCAAAGATTACACGCTCGGCCTTATCAGGTGTGGGCTGCGGTGATGTAACCCGGAACAGAACCGAAATGCAAACATGTCGAGTGAAGCTCAAAAGACAGACCTCGTTGTTTGCGTGACCGGTTAAAATGTCGCTTTTATTCTTGCGTCCGAGTTATCACCGCCTGAGCCCAGTGGCCTGTTTGTACTACCAACATGTAATAAGTCCCGTCATGAGATCAACATGTAATACCAGTGTTTGGTGTCCTCTCGTCCAGCGTGTACTCTGTTGTCTGTGTAAACACAATCCTCAGTCCTGACACTCGCCTTTGTGCGAGCTCGCTGGAGGTTAGGATGAAACTTGACCCCAGCATGATGTCACTGTAGCTAACACGTCAGCGCTTCGTTTCGCCAGGCAAAGCATGTAAAACCTGGTGCTTAGCTGCTATTCAGCCCGCTTCCTGCTCCCAAAGTATAACTGTGGGATAATTTCGGCACACGCGGAAGACGTTAAATATATGCTTGCGCCTTTACTGTTGTATAATTGTTGCCATAAAAATATGAAAGAGATAGTTGCACGTTTTCCTGTTTGTCCATGAATCCAGATGCAAAAATTGAATTGCCACATGTCCAGACTACACTCACGCTGACAGATACTATTCTCCCCTATGTGTTTGAGTAAGACTTATTGACATATCTCAGGTAGTAGCTGATCCAGTTGGCAGTCGCCATTAATCGTTACTTTGGTAAAGCTTAATCGTGCACTTTGATCCTGACCCAAATAGAACGTAATGCGCCTCTTCCTTCCATTCCAGTCGTTACTAGTCATCTAATTACACATCATTCTAGATATTAATTAAGATAAATGTTCTCAGTCTGTCACATTTGCCTTGATTGGGTGGACTGCGCTGCCAACGACAAGCTCCGCCCACTTGCCTACAGTTAGGCCATTGTTTTCAGATAGGCTGTTAACAAGTAGCTAACGTGCACCGACTCAAACAATGCAAGGGACTGTCCGTGCCTGTGATGTGCTAATCTTTTTGACAGGTATGCAAAGACTTGAGGCAGCAGAGTCACCTTGCAAGAGGGTCAAATGATTGAGGCCCTGTATCGAGCGCCTCCGTTCTTTCGAAGCTGATGAAGGGAAAGCTTTGTCTCTTTGAGGAGCAGCTTGTCCATCAAGAAGCAATTTGAAACCACAGCCGCAGTGGAAATTTAATTACTGTATTTGTTGGTTTGTGTTTGCAGCAGAGCGTGCAATGGAAGGGAGTCTGCTCCGTCGGACGAAAAAAAACACCACACTGCAGATTCCAGGAAATTAAGGATGTTTAAGTGAATATCTGTTTCTGTCAGTTTAATTTCTCAGGCAGATTTTTTTTTGGCATCTTCTAATTTGTCTCGTCAGGCATTTCACAAACAAAATAGCCAATGGCTCAAGAAAGACACGCATTTACGAATGGTGATCTTTGCATCAGCCTTTACTTGACATGTTATGGTTCATACAAATCAAACTTTATCTCAAAGATGTGACTTACTGATTGCCAAGCACGCGTTCACGGCCAAACTGTGTCACTGACTGGATGATAAATGCTTCGGTTTACAGAAATCAAACACTGTCACGTTTGTTCCTTCTCGTCTTTGGATCCTGGTGTTCAACAAACCATTATTTGCCGTCAATCAAGCCACAGTTGCTTCAGACATGTTTATTCACTCATCTCCGTTTATGAACAATGTGCATACCTGTTTGATTAACCTTCAGATTTTTTATTTATTGAACCAGCAACTTTGTCCAATGATCCATTTTTTACCCATTTCCAGTGAGGAAGAGGCTACGGCATATAAAAAAAAGGCTACCGTACTCAGAGTTCAGAACTGCACCTTTACTGCATGACGGCACAACATATGTCAAGTTTAAATGTGGAGCTTGAGTTCAAGTTGACTCATGTGGCCATGTTTTTTCATAAACCAAGAAAACGTAGAAGCAGCAGATCACGTTCAACGTATGTCAATTAAAACAACAAAAATATTAGCTTTAGAATAGATTTTATAGCTGGCCAGAAGTTTGGCTAGCCAGTTTAAAGGCTGAAAATCACAAATAATTGAATGAAAGTTACTGTATGTGATAAATGCAGCGCCTTTGATATAAATGGCATAAATTTCATGGTTAATCGTGACCGCAGTGTCCCAAAGAGAGCAGCCTGCTGGGAAAATGTCTACAACGTTAAGAAAACTTGTTCATCTGCGAGACAGATGTGAAATGTTGTGTTGATTGGGTCAAATTACAGCGTAAATGTACTTTGGGGAAACTTGTGAAAATGTCCTTAAAAGCGTTAATGACAATTTATTCTTACAGCTGTTACGCACCATGTGCCGACTTGAAGTCAAGCAACATATTTTACGAAAAATGGCTCAGGGTTGTTTTTGTTTTGTTTTTGTAAACTAAGTCAACCTAGAGGCAGATTGAGTAACTACTGAACCGACAGGAGCTTAACAAAACAGAAAATTGAAAGAAATTTAGCTCGTCAGTTTTTTTGTTGTTGTTGCTAGCATCTTATGGAGGGTGGAATGTGACAAAATTAAATATTTAATAATTAAATTCATCATTTAATTATTCAATACATAATTAAATAATTACATATATAATACAATTATTAAATACACATTAAATGTCCCATGAAAAAATATACCTTTTTAAACAATTACATTAAAAAATGAAATGTCATTTTCCAGTTTATTTATTTAAAAATGTATTTAATTATTTCAATGTGTATTTATTATTTATTATTCCTCCCTCCAAATTTATGGAAGGTGGAATGGGGCAAAATCAAACAAATACATAAATGTATCACTTAAACATTCAATACTTCATTAAATCATTAAATATAAAATTAAATGATTACATATACAAATAATTTAAATTTATATTTAATGATGTTGTAAATAATTAAATGACTTTTAACATTTACATTCCTTTATTTCATGATGCATTTATTTATTTATTCACATTACACCCTCTACAGCAACTTTAGAAGTTTTCTAGTGAAAAAAAAGTTAAAAATATCCTTCAAGGTGTAGCAAAATGACAAATTACCGTACTTTCCACCCGATAAGTCACACCGCCCTATAAGTCGCATCAGTCCAATTATGTCCAATAAAGTGGAAAAATCCATAAACGCGTCGCACCGCTGTATACGGCACCGTTGACGCGTCGCGTATGTTACGCGTCAGCAGTGACAACCCGGAAATGGCCACAGGAGCGTGCACGGTAGGACTTTAACAAGATTAACACTTAAAAACAATTATTTGCTTGTTGAAAATTATAGCAAAGATGTGTCTTAGCTGAACTTTTCCTTAATAAATGCACGTAATGTTCAAATCAGCTGAATTTAAAAAAATTGTTTCACTACGTCTGTGCTGCGAAGCGTGCACACGTAGCGAGCGGATACGCTTCATTTCTTTAAAATTTAACAAGATATACACCTTATAAAAATATATATGTTTGCTGACATTATAGCAAAAGTGTTTCTGAGCTTAACTTTCCCTTTAAAAATTAACGTAATGTTCAAATCAGCTGGATTTAAATTGTTTCGCTTTGACGGTCTTCCAAACGGTCGCGCGCGCTGTGAAAATAAATTATAAATAAATCTAATTTTAGCTCAAACATCTCCTAAAGCTAATCAGTTGTAAATGTCCATCCAGTGATTACTTTCTGTAAGTTTCATCAAAATCTGTCCTGTGGTTCTTGACCTATTTTGCTAACAGTAAAACACTGAGGTAACAGTAGTTCAGACCTCCAGAAGGCAGGAGGCCGTGCTGCGACAGAATGAGTCCGACCAGATGAGTCTGCTGTTGGACACGAGCTGGAAACGGTCGTGGACCCTAGCGGCCGAAAGTGGTACTGCTCCATTTTTTTCATCAGAATGAATGGAAACGGTCATATCCATGCGCGTAGCCAAGGGGGGTTCGAACGAACCGCCCACTTTTCCTATGAAGTCCCGCCTACAACTCCCGCACAACACAAGTTCTGTGTTAAGAGAGGTGGAAAGAGAAGGTATGGAGACGCTGCTAATGTCGAACCGGTTAACACCATAGACTTAATATGCCTGTGGTTAACACAAACTCCTTTTTTTTAATCCAATAAAAGACAAACGTAAAATAAGTTGAAATATTGCCCACTTCGACAATTCGAGTTCAACCAAGTGAGGATCGAACCCGAGTCGAGAGAAAGTTTGGAGTGGCAACCCAACGCGGTTCCAGTGAACCACCGAGGCGTGTTGCTCTTTCCAGGTCCACTTTTTCTTCAAACTAACCGCCCCTCATAAAATCCTGGCTACGCCCATATCTCAGCCAAAAATTGGTCTAAAACTATGGGGAAAAAATCCCTAAATATGTCGCTTCGCCCTATAAGTCGCAGGGCATGCAAATTAGACAAAAAGGTGCGACTTATAGGCCGGAAATACGGTAAGGATTTTAAAAGCCGTTTTTAAACTGATACTTGAACAAGCGCAAACAAGAGTTAGCTAGCTAGCTGTAGCGAACAGGGTTGGATCTATATTTCTTTTTGACAATAATGAGGACCTTCTTTTTATAAGAAAAACCTTAAAGGTCCACTGACATCATCTTACAAATTTGCATGAAATGATAGAAGATATATATCTTGTATCATTCAACTATGTTCGTTTTTGCAAACAAAATGATAAATTAATGAAAATTCCTTTCAAACTGAGTTTAAAATTAAAAACCGCTTTTCTCTCTGAAAATTCCGACTACACGTGAATGCAACATATGTGACGTTGCGAGAAGTCTTTAGAACGCCCCATATAAATATTCATGGCGAACAAGAAATAAAACAACAAAATTATCAATCTAAATTAAGATTTGAGCTATTTGTCTTTAGTTTTGGAAGCAGGAAGTTAGATGAGCAGAAACAGCAGGTTCTAATTTAGGTCTGCACCCGTATTTATTTGAGTCTTACCTTTTCAGGAAGCAGGGAGCTTAGTCTGAGGGGGGGCAGCTTTATTTATTCCATTTTTGATGAAGGTCTTACATCTTTTGGGAAAGTGAAAAGGCTCACTTTCACTGATGATATTAGAACACCCAAATGCATCTGGCATTTTTCAAGTTATACAAAAAAAAAGGTGATCTGGTTGAGAAATGAATGTGTTAATGGCAGACGCAGACTGACGGTGCTCCCTACGTCACAAATGTTGCATTCGCTTGTAGTCGGATTTTTCAGAGAGAAAAGTGGTTTTTAATTTTAAACTCAGTTTGAAAGGAATTTTCATTATCATTTTGTTTGCAAAAACGAACATAGTTGAATGATACAAGATATACGGTATATCTTCTATCATTTCATGCAAATTTGTAAGATGATGTCAGTGGACCTTTAAAGATGTCTTGAGAAACATTATCAGCATGTTGATCATTGAGTTTTTTTTGTATAGTTTTGTATCATATGGAGCAACTTTAAGTCAAGTGTGATGTAGTGGCAACGAATCAACCAAAGAATCCTGCAAGATCACATAAAATCTAATCCAAGCGGGACTTCTTATAAAAAAACAAAACAACAGGTGCTTCAAAGAAACTTCAGTTGTAGACAGGAGCTAGCTTGTTTCCTCGGCTAGCAGCAGCTGCAGCTAACGGTGTTGAGTTTCAACCTGGTGGGTGAAAAAGTCAGTTAGCAGTTGGAACAAATGCTCCAATACAAAGAGAAGTCCTCCGGCTCACTGACTCAGAACAAGCCTCAGACCTCATTAGATCCAGCAGCTGGGCTCGTCAGACTACTGACAGACACATGCATGGGCGGCCATATTTTAACCACTGCGAGAATCCCACAACAAAATTTTCATCTGAGCTGTTATCCTGCATGTAATAATGCTCGTGTGGGTTACGTTTAACCTCAGCCGCTGACTTCAATGGTCATGTTTCACTGAAACATGACCAGAGGCAGTGGTAACTTATTGATTTTAGGATGTAGGGCAGATGTGATGTGTGCCATAACAGCTGCAGCATCCACGAAGTTGGCCTAAATTCCACACTACTTAATTATTATTGGTTATTTGGTCATACATTTGTGTAGTTACATTTATTTAAAAATTTACATGTGGTCTGGGTAAGTGTGTGTACATACATAAAATTACAAAAAGCAACATAATAAAAATATGAAGATGAACACTGACTAAATCCAAAGGTCACTTTTTATTATTTTTTATTCAGTGTGGATAGACTCAATATCGTCATTTGGACAGAGCTAGAAATACATTTAAAGTGATAAAACAGGAATTAAAGATTGTTCTCTTCAGCTACACATCAAACAACACTCCCCGCCACGTCCAACACTACACACAGGATGACTTTGCTTTGGACAAACGACTGCATCTCACCAGTTCAGCCTAAAACAAATTGTTCATTTGTTTTTGTACACTGAAGTAAACATGAATACTTAAAGAAAAATACTGACACAATACCTATATATATCAACTCTAGCAGAACTAAAGTTTAAACAGGCCTCACACAAACACTTCTGTTGGTTTCACATCTTTTTCCTTCGGAGCAGTGTTTACATTCTGTACATCAACAATAAATCACTCTTCAATCCAGTGTCATGGAGTGTTTCACAAGATTAAAATTCTTAAACGTCTTCCATCTTGGATCTCTTCTCACAGTGTTTCAGACCTTCATGATTATCTAGTTGCCTGTATAAAATATACAGGTATTTGTTACTGCATGCCTCCGTACTTGCCACTTCTCTTCTTGCTAACATCGAGGACGGACGCTTTCCCTCCTGCTTCACTCTTTGTCTTGTGATTCCTATCGGAGCCTCTCACTACATATCCTCCGAACTGTAAATTATGGAACTGGTCAGCTGGTTGCTCAACGCAATTGATAAAATTTTCTCGATGAAAAGTCAGGGCGAAGGAGAGCCCTCCTGCCCTGAAAGGACACTCGCAGCTGGATACACTACGGATTCCTGGGGCAAGTGGAAGATGGTGTCTGTCTATATTGTCCATTGAGGAGGTTGAAGACGCATACATACAGTAATTGGATTTATAACAGGATTACTGCTTTTTGGAGTCGGCGGTCACCTGGTTTATCAACAAATGCGGAAAATATCGGCAGCGGTTCTGGCCATTGTAAGACTGCCTGGCTTGTGTGAAGGAATGTACCAAGTGGTAAACTCAGACTCAGATGCTGTATGAGCTGAGCCGTAAGCTGGACGCGATTTCTAAGAATCGCAGACAACTTGTGGCTCCTGGGACTCACTAGTGGGAAGAAATCGACCTTGGAGAAGGCTACAAGCTCAGTCCGGCAGTGCGACCACAAAATGTGGCTGTTTGGAATCGCCACTGAGACGTACCAGCAGAATTATGAAGGCAGACATGGAAATCAAACAGAGTCTGCCTGACCCAAAACAATTGTTATTTGAATTGGCTCCCCCACTCTGCCTTGATTTGGGCAGAGATCTCAAACCTCTCCTGGTTGTTTATGTGAATG
>JBBPBX010017523.1:36720-46735 GCA_038048925.1 Garcialebias charrua
CTCCCGAGGACACCTGTGGATCTGTGTCAGAGTTGAGCCGGCTGACAGACACTGTGCCATCTTATCAGGACTATGGAACTTTCTGGCAGTCCACGGACGACTCACTGCCCTTGTTGGCCTCCTCATGCATAAATGTATTATGACGTCATTGTCAACTGTTTATTTGCAAGGTCTTTTTTTTCCAACTCTCACACTGTGCCCCGGCCAGGACATAGTGCGAGATACGTTTTTTTTTTTATACCTCCCTTCTCCACTCATGTTTTCTCTTTTCCTTACTTTTTCTGTTTGTCTTTCTAAAACAGGTCTCACTTGTAAATGAGTCTCTGAAGCTCAAAGTGATTAATCTGTATAAATAAAGGTTGAATGAATACTGCTGTGGTGTGTTATTTTAAGTTTCAGTCTTTGCAGGACATTTGGTGCAAATGCAAGAAGCATATTTACTACAGAGTGTCTCTGAGTTTTTGTGTTTAGGATAGCACGGTGAGCGTCACGGTTCCTTTGGTCCTTTTCAGGATGCCGACGGCTTCTTCATGAGTGACGCTTTCCAGAGTCTGACCATTAACGGCGATGATCTGGTCTCCACGCTTCAGACGCCCGTCCTCTGCCGCCGCCCCCTGGAATCACACACACACACGGGTACGAACAGGTTTGATCAAAAACACTTAAGCCAAAGTTTCACTGGTCGACGACAGCTGGTGACAAACAGGGGACAACGTATAGGAAGGAGTTTTAATTTCCCTGCTTTGACCTTATTCACATGTCGCAGCAATGTTTGGCAACATCTATTTAAATTCCCAGCTAAATTTTGACCAAAATTCACTGGGAGTCTGTGCAAATGGGTTCAGTGTGATTCTGAGTAAAAATTGAACATTTTCTCACAGTTTTGTGTCTCCAACTTGTCCCCAACAAACACAAACAAAACTGTTGGGAAGTGAGCTACAAAAAGAAATTGCGACGGCTTGCCACGCTTACCTTTCCGAAAACGGTTTTGACGTAAATCGGCAGGTCTCCATGGGGGCTGCCGTGCCCTCCGACGATACTGAAGCCGAGTCCGTCAGGTCCTCTTTCAAGAGTGATGGTCTTGTACTGAGGTGGGCTGAAGGAAGAGCAGGCCAGTCAGAAACACACTCAGAAAAAGACAGTCCTGAAATTTTTTTTTTCTATACTGGTTATGTCTATGTAGTAGACATCAGGGTTATAACAAGAAAGTGCTGTAACTTTCCCACCGTTCAACCCAATTCACAAGTACATATGAAATGGAAATGCACTATTAACGTCACAAGACTGAACATTTGACAACATATGCTTCCTTTATTTTGATTCATGTTAAAAGAATGTCAAAATGTGCCACTACACAAGGCAAAATAAGAAACAGTGACAGTACCACAAGACCACTCATCAACATGTCACTGTGAAGCAACTACTGTATGTTAACCAGACAGACTTATCAGGCTATGATTAACTAATCTTTCAAAGTCAAAACCAGTACAGCGTTTCCCCTACCATTATACAAGAAGGGTGCCCCACCCTGTCAGCAGAATCGAGTGACATGCCTAACGAATTGCCCCCTGTTGACAACTACCGGAACTGACGTAGCGCTAAGCTAGCAGCGCACAATACAGACATGCTACCTAAAAAGCTACAGAGGTAGCGCTCCATCTCCCTCACTCTGAGCCATTTCCTTTGACTCAAACAGTGCACAACAGTTTCTCCATATCCCCCTCCCCCCAAACATCAATAATTACTGAAGAGATGAGCACCCTGACAAGGCAAGTAACCTAGGGGAAACACTGCAGTGAAAATAGAACATATGACATTACATCGACAAACTATTAGCAGTGTTTCCCCTACCATCATACAAGCGGGGCGCCCCATCCTGTCAACAGAACCTAACTCCCTGTATACCAAACCTCCCCCACCCCGTCGACAGCTATTGGTAGCACAGGGCGCAATACAAACTCAATAGCAAAAATGCTACTGATGTACCACTCCGCCCCCCAACACAAACACAGACGTACCGCTCCGCCTGTTGATAAAATAGCGCTAAAGGCTGAGTTAGACTTGCGCTTTGGTCCGCAGGCTGGAGCGCGCGCGCCGCGCGTGCACTCAGCCGTGCGGCGAAATGCATTCACAGTTTTGCCACTGTATTTATGGTTGACGCACGGCGGCGCATGGCAAAGTGCTGTTCTTTTACGGACCAGCAGGAGGCAGTACCCTCTAAAACCTGTGCATATGTTGCAAGAAAGGTGTAGAAGAAGAAATCTACCGTAGAAGAAGAACTGTTTGAAATCACACAACAAAAACAAATAGCTTTCCGCTCGCGTGCTGAACTGTTGTCTTTATTTGCGGTTTTAATGCATGGAGTCAGCGGAGGAGAAAGCGATCACGTGACTTTTGGCGAAAAAACAAAAGAAAAGTCCGACTCCAGATCAGGAACGAAGGAGAATTTAATACATTTTGTGTCACAAAACATTCCTCCATGCGTCGCGACTCCGTCTCCACGACCACAGCGGCGCAAACAGCTGCAGGCTCCGGCGTGAAGAGGGTGAAGGCTGTCGGGTGAGGACCTGTCAATCAAATCGTAGCGCCCACCGCGCGCGCATAGGCTTGCGGAGTTTCAAAAATTCAGAGGTGCACGACACGCGCTAATCCCACGCGCGGGGCCAACGCGCAGGGGCGGGGACTGTGAAATTGCGTCACTTTTGGAGCGCGCACCCTCGCGCGCTGCGCGACGCGTCGAGTATGAATCTAGCTTAAGCCAGCGGGCAGGCAACAGACACGTGACTCTGTCTCGCCCACCCCCAGCGATAAAAAAAAACGCCAGCAATGTAGTGCTAAGCAAGCAGGTGGGCAACACAGACGTGACTCTCTCCCCCTCCTCCCTACCCCACTGTCGACAAAAATATATATTTATAGAAAATAAAACAAGCCAAGGGAGCTGATCTAGGGAAAACACTGTACTGTATAGTAAAGGCCTGGACAAGCAAAGACCTTGACTGTGACCTTGACCTTAGAACTGGGGTGATGAAAAGTGTACAAAGTCAAAGTCAAGTCAAAGTCAACTTTATTGTCAGAACTGCAATATGTACAGGACATACACAGGATTGAAATTGCGTTTCTCTCAGTCCCTCGGTGCAACAGTAACCATTTAAACACTAAAACACTAAAACATTTAATAAACATAAGCATAAAATAGTAAAAGTGTAACACTGTCCTGAGTTTTTGCATAGTAGTATAAAAGTATGAAAATTTACACCAACACTAAAACACTAAACATTTAATGAACATAAGCATAAAATGAAATAATAAAAGTGTAATACTGTCCTGAGTTTTTGCATAGTAGTATAAAAAGTATAAAAAGTATATCTATAAAATAAACTGAAGGTTCTGGCATTGACATTTGCAAAGAGTGGCAAAGCAGCATATGAGTTAATGAGACGCTCAAGACGCTCTGTCTAGTGATGATGCTTATGTTCATGATGTTTCGTGAAGTTATGTGCGAGAGAAGAAAACATTTATAGACGGACAGTCAAACAACAATACGACCACTTTTCAACAGACATAAAAAGTCTAAAGTTGGACATTTTGAGTTGCATTATGTGAATGTTGTCAGTCACCACAAAATATCAGACAATTACAGTAAAGGATGAATTACACCAATGATAAAATGAATTGTCGCATCTACAGAAACTTGTAGATACCTAACAACGTGTATTGTTTTATAAAACAATGTCCTTGCAACACGTCACCGATGTCTATGTAAAGCACGCAGCATCATTAAGGACCACACCCACCCAGCACAAGGACTCTTCCGTCTTACTACCCTCAGGCAGAAGATACAGGAGTCTGTCATCGCGTACAAAAAGACTAAAGGATAGCTATTATCCACAAGCTGTCAGATTACTGAACTCTCGATAAATAACACTGAACAACTGGCAATAACGTTGAACCCAGCCACATCTGTGACAACTAATATGTTTATTGTTTATTGCTGCTGCATATTCCGTTTTTTTCAAATGTTGTTAATTTACACCTTAGGGCCACCGTAGCTGCACTATGTGGCTGTATCATGTATGATACAGTATCTCTGTATCTACCTTACCATCATAATTCAATCTCATTGTCACTCACTATCTGTACAACAACCTGTCAGACAACCTGTCTATTTTATGTTAGTATTGTGCAATATTTATCATGTGCATTATAGCTTATATTACTTCCTTGAAATACTTATTCATTCAAATTCACCCTGCTTATATTCTGCCATGTTGTGGTTTACTATCTCTATTTAGGATGTTGTAAATATTATAATTACTTTATCACTTTTTGGTACTTTATTTTGTACACTTATTGCATGCTTTAGTATTTCTTGTTTGTTTGTTCTTTGATTTTTTTATTTTTTTTTGTGAGTCAAATCAGTTCTTCTCATCCTAAGCATTTCATTGTACTGTTAACTTTGTGTTAACCTTGCACATGACAAATAAACACAACTTGAACTTGAACATCTCCTAGTGAAAAAGACAAAATCCAGTAAATGTGAATGTTTTCACCATGTAGCAGCAGCGTTGCTATAAAAAGTGCAGGAAAAGATGTACAAACAAATAAAAATAAAATAAAACTGTGTAAGAGTCCAGCTACATGGCTCCAACATGGATTTTAGTTCTCAGTGGTTCAAACAGCATTGTTGAAAGTTCATTCAGAAACCAAATTAAACGTTAGATAAATATTCTCCTGTAACAGCAGCTTCTTACCCCATGTCATCCTGGAAGATGCAGCTGGGCGTCAGACCCCCGCCCTCCTGCGTCTGAGGGGGACTCGTCACGGTGGTGTCGCCACCTGCTACCACCTGCAGGTGTGTTCACACATAACACAAACAAACCCACGTTGTTACAAAGTACGTTGTGGACTCGTTTTATGGAACAGTTTGTTTCGGTTCCTCTTCCACAGACACAAAATAAAAAAAACATTTGCATGGGTGTGTGTTCTGGGAGACCTGCAGCTGTATTGTGCCCGTAGTGCTCTTGAGCAGACTGACAGCCTGCGAGTGACTCATGCCTTCGGCCGAGGTGCCGCAGATGTTGACGATTCGGTCGCCGATCTGGACAAAAGGAAGTGACACGACGTGAAGGAAGCAGCTCAGCTGAGTCAGAATGAAGATTCTTCAAGACGAGATTGACTGAAGCTGCTTGAGTTTGTTTGTCTAAAGGGAGGTTTCAGATCTTCTGATGTGTGGTTATGTGGAAAAGTTCTGAACAGTAACTATCTTACCTGTTGCAGATAGCTCTTGACCAGACTCTTACAAGGTCAGGATAAATGTTTTTTTAAATGTTTTTGTGTTGAAAACGTTCACAGTGCTTTTAAATTTTGCGTCAAACCTTTGATTGCATGAGGGATGCAAAATATGAATAATAATATTTAGTGTTGCTTTAGCCTTTAGCTTTTTAGCTACATTCTTCTGAATNTACCATACCATACCATACCATTTTATTTATAAAGCACTTTAAACAGGAACAAGTCCACCAAAGTGCTGGACAAACAAACACGCAACAGGCAACACATACAATGAAGTACAACACGAAAAACATAAAAACATTGCAGATCATAAATCAAACGATCCAGTACACATCAGCTGGCATTGAAAGCAATGGAGTAGTAGTGAGTTTTTAACCGGGATTTGAAAACCGAGAGGGAGGGGGCCTGTTTGATGAGCAGCGGTAACTCGTTCCAGAGTCTTGGGCCTGCTACAGAGAACGCTCTGTCACCCCTGCGCTTAAGGCGAGTTTCTGGAACTATTAAGAGTACCTGATCCTCTGACCTCAAAGCACGTGGAGGGACATATGGGTGTATCAGATCCGAGAGATAGGCGGGGGCGAGACTGTTCAGCGATTTGTAGACATACATGAGAATTTTGAATTGGATTCGAAGATGAACCGGTAGCCAGTGAAGGGAGGCCAAGACTGGTGTAATGTGCTCTCTTTTGCGTGTGCTGGTTAAAAATCGGGCAGCTGCGTTCTGAACCAGTTGTAATCGTGCAATGGTGGCTTGACTGACGCCAAACAGAAGTGAATTGCAGTAATCAAGCCTAGATGTAATGAATGCGTGAATCACTGTCTCCAGGTGCTTTTTGGATAATATGGGCTTCAGCTTAGACAGACGCCTCAGCTGGAAAAAACAGGATTTGACAATCATGTTTACATGACTGTTGAGTTTCATGGAAGGATCCATTATCACTCCCAGATTTTTGACTTTTTGTTTTTCGGACAGGGGTAGAGCAGACAGGTCAATGCAGTGGTTTGAGGTTGTGTCATTGGGAAGGAACAATATGGCTTCAGACTTCTTATCATTGAAGCTTAAGAAATTTAAAGCCATCCAGTCCCTGATGTCAGCCAGGCAGTCGAGCAGAGGTTGAATAGAGCCTGTACCATTTTGTCTTAGGGGGAAGTAGATTTGACAGTCATCAGCGTAGAAGTGGAAAGGTATATTGTGTTTCCGGAAGATAGCACCGAGTGGCAGCAGGTATAAGGAGAACAAGAGAGGACCCAGGATGGACCCCTGCGGAACCCCCCATTTAAGAGCCGCCACTGCAGAAGTAAAATCGTTGATGGACACACAAAAAGACCTGTCAGAGAGGTAGGATCTGAACCAGTTTAGGGCTGATCCTGAGATGCCCACCCACTGCTCTAACCTAGCAATGAGGATCTCATGGTCAATGGTGTCGAAAGCGGATGTGAGGTCCAATAGGACAAGCAGCACAGAGTCACCAGTATCTGTGGATAGAAAGATGTCGTTAAAACCCTTCAGTAGGGCAGTCTCAGTGCTGTGGAGGGTATATAATGGTATAATGGTGTATAATGGTAGGGGAATGGTGTATAATGGTAGGGGAAACGCTGTACTGGTTTTGACTTTGAAAGATTAGTTAATCATAGCCTGATAAGTCTGTCTGGTTAACATACAGTAGTTGCTTCACAGTGACATGTTGATGAGTGGTCTTGTGGTACTGTCACTGTTTCTTATTTTGCCTTGTGTAGTGGTGCATTTTGACATTCTTTTAAAGGGGACCAAATGTAGGATATATAATTTTTTGTGGTTTATCTGTGTGCTATCCAGACCATTTTCAGTCAATTTTATACACAAAATAATGCTTAGATAAAAAAATATCCCCTTTCTAATTCTGCCAAATTTCACTTCCGTTCTAAACGACCGGTTTATGAATAATGAGGTCTGAAAGCCACGCCCTACAAAGACCTATTTACATTAACTACGCCCTCTGTAACAGCCAGTATCTCTAATATGTTGTTATTTTAAAATTAGCTCTTTTTTATTACTCATTTGACTTACTGTTAGTGCTAGTAGCTTAAGATAACTTACCAAAAGCCCTCTGCGCGCGCCGCCATTTGCAGCTCCTTTTTTTAGCATTAGCCTCGAATAGCTTTTCCTCCTCCGAGCCGGGCGGTGTTAGCTCCGCTCGTTGAATGCGGCGCTTTTGGGAGCGTGCTTCAGTCCACACACAAAGTTCACAGAATGTCTCGCTCCAGTTAATTTATCCGCATGAGGCAACCTTTGACCGGACCCCCGGACCTCAAAAGTCAGTAGCTCCCAACAACTCCCGCACGCAAATGGTGTCTTCGCCGGCGGTCTGCAAAACAAAAGGCTTAAAAAAAAAAAAAGGGTTGCCGCGACCGGGAGGCGAACCCGTGTCCTTCGGATTACGAGTCCGGTTCACTACCTCTGAGCCAACCGGGTAGTTATGTAAAAAGCAGTCTTTCATCGTATAAGAAATAATCACAACCACCTACATTTAGAACGCTGAAGTTTTGATAAGATTTTGATGAAGTGAAAGGTATTCTTAAAATAAATAAGTTGCTAATCTGAAAATATATCGATCAGTGGTGCTTGATGGTACAGACTGTCGCCCCGCGAGAGAGAGTGTGTGTGTGCACAGTTTTCTGCCGGCTGCGCGTTGGGAGCGATATTACACTAAAAATTGAACTAAAACGTAAAAATAACAATTATAAAGTATTATTATGTCGATGTATATATCTAGTCTCACCCCGATTTCTCCGAAACAAAAGGCTTTAAAAAAAAGGGGGAAAAAAAAAGATGCCGTTGACGGGACGCGATCTCCGCTCTCCTGCGTGGCGGTCAAGTGTCGTAACCGCTCAACCAAACTGACAGTTGTGCAACAGTAGTCCTTCATCATATAAGAAACAAGTCCAAACCGCTAGAGTGTGTGTGCACAGTTTCAACGAGACAGAGTTCATTCAAACAAGGTAATAAAACATTCTGGTTTTACTCGAGATGTGCTGCATGGCTGGAGCAGGGCAAACCCCTAGCCCCCCATGGGCTAAATAAATGAATAAATGACCGCCAGGTCAGCTCCTAAACCGCTAGGCAACCGTGACATCTTTTATACTCAAGTGGGTGGAGCATCACCAGGGGTTGCTAGGTGAGGGGCTGGACTCAGGTTTGAGGTGATTGGCTACGGTTTGTGACGTCACAAACCGCAGGAAGTGTGAAACGGAGCGTTTTTAATCACAGACAAACAAATCTACTTAGAGTAAATAAACCACTGGGTGCATTTTTTTGGCACAAGGACTGTTTTTTTATGAAGTAAATACCCAAAGTTTAGTAAAAAAACATTAAAAAGTGAATTTTGCATGTGTGGTCCCCTTTAACATGAATCAAAATAAAGGAAGCATATGTTGTCAAATGTTCAGTCTTGTGACGTTAATAGTGCATTTCCATTTCATATGTACTTGTGAATTGGGTTGAACGGTGGGAAAGTTACAGCACTTTCTTGTTATAACCCTGATGTCTACTACATAGACATAACCAGTATAGAAAAAAAAAATTTCAGGACTGTCTTTTTCTGAGTGTGTTTCTGACTGGCCTGCTCTTCCTTCAGCCCACCTCAGTACAAGACCATCACTCTTGAAAGAGGACCTGACGGACTCGGCTTCAGTATCGTCGGAGGGCACGGCAGCCCCCATGGAGACCTGCCGATTTACGTCAAAACCGTTTTCGGAAAGGTAAGCGTGGCAAGCCGTCGCAATTTCTTTTTGTAGCTCACTTCCCAACAGTTTTGTTTGTGTTTGTTGGGGACAAGTTGGAGACACAAAACTGTGAGAAACTGTTCCATTTTTACTCAGAATCACACTGAACCCATTTGCACAGACTCCCAGTGAATTTTGGTCAAAATTTAGCTGGGAATTTAAATAGATGTTGCCAAACATTGCTGCGACATGTGAATAAGGTCAAAGCAGGGAAATTAAAACTCCTTCCTATACGTTGTCCCCTGTTTGTCACCAGCTGTCGTCGACCAGTGAAACTTTGGCTTAAGTGTTTTTGATCAAACCTGTTCGTACCCGTGTGTGTGTGTGATTCCAGGGGGCGGCGGCAGAGGACGGGCGTCTGAAGCGTGGAGACCAGATCATCGCCGTTAATGGTCAGACTCTGGAAAGCGTCACTCATGAAGAAGCCGTCGGCATCCTGAAAAGGACCAAAGGAACCGTGACGCTCACCGTGCTATCCTAAACACAAAAACTCAGAGACACTCTGTAGTAAATATGCTTCTTGCATTTGCACCAAATGTCCTGCAAAGACTGAAACTTAAAATAACACACCACAGCAGTATTCATTCAACCTCTATTTATACAGATTAATCACTTTGAGCTTCAGAGACTCATTTACAAGTGAGACCTGTTTTAGAAAGACAAACAGAAAAAGTAAGGAAAAGAGAAAACATGAGTGGAGAAGGGAGGTATAAAAAAAAAAACGTATCTCGCACTATGTCCTGGCCGGGGCACAGTGTGAGAGTTGGAAAAAAAAGACCTTGCAAATAAACAGTTGACAATGACGTCATAATACATTTATGCATGAGGAGGCCAACAAGGGCAGTGAGTCGTCCGTGGACTGCCAGAAAGTTCCATAGTCCTGATAAGATGGCACAGTGTCTGTCAGCCGGCTCAACTCTGACACAGATCCACAGGTGTCCTCGGGAGGAGAGTGATAGGGA
>JBBPBX010017524.1:16176-34925 GCA_038048925.1 Garcialebias charrua
TAAATAGCTTCAGAAATGTCTCTTACCATTTCTATGCTGACGACATTCAACTCTACTGCTCCTTCAATGACTCAGAATTACACAAGTTAGATGAACTAGTAAAATGTGTGTCCCAGATTAAGGTGTGGTTAGCCAACAACTGCCTTCAGTTAAATTCTGCCAAGACTGAAACCCTGATCATTGCCCCTGAACAGAAAGTTCCTCGCATCAAACAACATCTCGGTTCTCTGGGCTCCTCTTCTCAGCCGAGCCTCAGAAACCTTGGTGTTCAGTTCGACCAGTCAATGTCTTTGGACAAACATTCAAAGCTTCTGGTCAGAAACTGCTTTTATCATCTGAGGAACATTTCTAAACTGAGGGCAATGTTATCCAAATCTGACCTGGAGATGATTATTCATGTTTTTATCTCTTCTCGTTTAGATTACTGCAATTCCCTTTTTACTTGTTTTAATAAGTCTGCTGTCGCTCGTGTCCAGTTGGTCCAGAACGCTGCTGCAAGGCTTTTAACAGGAACAAATAGAAGGTCTCACATCACACCGGTTTTATATGATCTACATTGGCTCCCTGTTGAATTTAGAATTCATTTTAAAATTTTGGTATTAACTTTTAGAGCGTTAAATGGACAGGCCCCCCAGTACATCACAGAAATGCTGATCCCCTATTCTCCAGCCCGCACCCTTCGTTCTTCAGCACTGAACCTTCTAAAGGTCCCTAAGACCCGGTTTAAAACTCGGGGTGACCTTTCCTTTCAGGCCGTAGCCCCCCGGCTGTGGAATGCCCTGCCCCTGTCTCTTCGTGTGACCGCCTCTATTGATTCCTTTAAAACCCAGCTTAAGACACTTTTATTCAGACAAGCTTTTAGATAAATGTTTTAATTTAGTGTGTTTTTATCAATTGTTCTTGTTTTTTATCAGCTGTTCTTATTGTTTTGATTAATCAGATGTAGTAATTCTTCTGTTTATTTTAAATCTTTTATTTATATGTTGTATAGCACATTGTGATTTTATCTGCGAAAAGTGCTATATAAATAAACTTTACTTACTTACTTACTTACTTACCTGGTCCTCCTCACTGATCAGCAGAGAGGAGTGGCCAACATACAGTATATACACATACATACAGTAGATACACACACACCCACATACTGTACATACACACACACACACACTTACCTTGGATGTACTGATATGCATTCATGTTCAAACAGTAAATGTAACAATATGTTGATTGCGTGGGTTTTTGTGATATGGTGGTTTTTAACAGATTTTGGGGCTGAAAAAACTTGACTATCTGGCAACATTGCCACCATTTCAGATCTGGGTCATAATCCGATGGTACAGTATATTGTTTTGTTTAGACTAGCACTATCACAAGAACACAACTAGGACAATCGTCTTCACTTACTGTTCTGTTTGTTTGCACAGTTGTTGTTCAGAACTGATGTTACGTAAAAGCTTCTAAATCTACAGGAACGTCCTGTAGATAGTTTTTATAGCTAGAAACCTGTAGTTTATTTTAGTTATACTTTTTATACTCTTTTTTTATACTAGTATGCAAAAACTCAGGACAGTATTATGTTCATTAAATGTTTAATGTTTTAGTTTTAGAGTTGGTGTAAATTTTCATACTCTTATACCACTATGCAAAAAACTCAGGACAGTGTTAGTTTTACTATTTTATGCTTATGTCAATTATTATATGTTTCAGTGTTTCAATGTTTAGATGTTTACTGTTGCACCGAGGGACTGAGAGAAACGCAATTTCGGTCCTGTGTATGTCCTGTACAGTACATATTGCAGATCTGACAATAAAGTTGACTTTGACTTACAGTAAGGTACTGTTGAAATAAATAGGCCTACAGTAAATTTTAGAACAGCAAAAAAACATTTATTGTGCACACTGCACAATATTACCATTGCCACTTTTAACATACTTAAAATCCAGGGTGTCATCATGAAATATCAGACAAAGATGTTATAAAGCAACTTAAATTTTACTGTCACAGTTTTTATTTCTTCATTTAAAATGAATTACACATCAATACTGCAATAATTATTAAAATGTTTAACATAAGGCACACAGTGATTCAAAGTGCTTTAATAAAGTCAGACAGAAAGAATTTGCTGCTAAGTCTTTGATAAAACATGTAGAAACCTGAAGAAGGGCAGCACAGTGGTGCAGGTGGAAGAGCTGTCGCCTCTCAGCGAGCAGGTTACTCTGGTTAAAATCCCAGTCCGGGGTCCTTTGTGGGTGGAGTTTGCATGTTCTCTCCGTGCTGCATGTTTTTTTTTTTTTTTTGGTACTCCAGTTTCCTCCCACAGACCAAAAACATGCATGTTAGACTGACTGGTAACTAAATTGTCTCTAGGTGAGAGAGAGAGTGAATGGTTGTTTGTCTCTATGTGTCCCTGTGATGGACTGGAGACCTGTCCAGGGTGTCTCCCGCCTCTCGCAAAATGATGGCTGGATATGGGCACCAGTGACACCCCGCGACCCAAAATGGAAGAAGCGGGTAAAGATAATTGATGGATGAAACCTTAACGAGCAGCAAAAACGATCATCAATCTGCTGATTGATTTCCTCTTAACGCTGTGACAATCACCCCACCCATCCACCAACCGGGATCATCTCTTCAGAATAAACAACAAAAATAAACTCAGAATAAATAAATAAATACGTAAATAAAGTGTCCTGGGTCAGGCTTTGACAGAATCTGAGCTCCTGAGAACAACTGGTTCAGAACTGATAAATAAAATGGGTTTAAAGGGCTATTCCACAAATTTTAACAGTGTGAATTCATCAGGCGTCAGAACCAACACATCTGTCCATCACATCCAACAGAAACACTTTCTTCTTTTATAAATTGATAAATCGTCATTTTAAAAATCATCTGAATCTGACAGATTTCAGTTAAAGTTCAGTTTGGCACACACGTTTACTCCTCTTCATCATTTTCAGCGTCACTGCAAGTCAGCATGTCTTCATCAGCTCCTGTCTTACTGAACACACAAAGGTCAAAGGTCAAGCAAGAATCTTAAATAGTTTTTCCACCAGCAACAATTAAATAAAACATGTAATCAGAGCTAAAAATCTAATTAATATTAAACATTTTAAATATTCAGAATTTAGATTGTAATCACCGTGTAGTCGTTATTTATAATATTTTTTTTATTAATGTATAAAGCACAGAATCAAACACTACCTCCAAGTATTCAAAAACATTTTATAAAGAGGAAAAGTTGTTATAATCTTAAGGGAACAGACATTTTTGTTAAACCACATTATAGAACAAGTTTAAAGGGTCGGTCTACTTTAATACAAGGCATAGGTCTATGGAATGGTTTGGATAATTATGTTAAAAAAAGCTAAGTATATGTTTATATTTAAGAAAATGATTAAGAGTAAACTTTTGAAAAAATATATATATAAATGGTGAAAACTATAATTACTATAAATCTGTAAATTATTATGAGTTTTAAATTTGGTTCATGAATAATTATTGTTTGAATTGATTGTTTGAATTGATTTTGTTTTAAGAAGGGGCAGATATAAGATTTTTTTCTTCTTCTGCTTCCTTTCATTTTAAATGTTTTTTTTTCTTTCTAAATATAGTTTTGTAAATATTCTTTGTGTTTTAAATTTGAAATGAACAAATAAAATTAATTAATAAATAAACATACAAATCTATGGAAATAAATAAATAAATTTTAACTAAGATGTTTAAAGTAAACTGATTTGTTTTCTGTATTTTCTAAAAAAATTAATAAAGAAAGAAAAAACTGAATCCAGAAGTCTGAATGTATTGAATATATATTATGAATATATGCTTCCATAAATTTAAGAAAATAGCATTTTATAATTTATACAAAATAAATGAATAAATTGAATAAAAATATATTTCAAATAATAAAATAATTTCAATGTGTTGTTTATTGTGTGTAATCTGTTGTTACTGTCAAATAACTGTTTTTTTATTTTTATTTAATGGATTTTTATTTTTCTAATTGAAATTTTGTAAACATTGATAGAAACGGAACCGTTCCGAGTGGAATCAAGTGAGAGGAGCTCGCCGATCAGAACAAATAATGCCAGCTCATAGCTGGTGATCGATCGTTGATTCTGTCAGTTCGGATCAGATTCTTTTATTTCAACATGACGTGAATCAGTAGTTCAGGTTTGAATGAAGCTCACTCTGTAGCTGTGTCTCAGAGCGAACGTCACGCCTTTCAGAACTCTGTCCTGAGATCCACCGCTGGTGCCGTTCACCGAGCTCCTCCTCATGATGCCTGAACCATACACAAACAAAAACGAATAAATAATTCAGTCCAATCAGATGTTTACCATCTGTCTGCAGTGCACCCTCCCACCTGCAGGGGGCAGCATCTCCTCTCTCTGCTGGCTGGTTTTGTGAGTCGGAGGGACGTTTCCTGACTTGGAGGGACGGCGATGGCGTTGGTTCAACATGGCAGCGGGAGGAAGAATTCCAGGGGGCGGGACTTTCCCCTTCAGGTGGTAGAGCTCTTCCATCTCTTGCTTCTGACTCACCTGCAGCTGCTGCACCTGCACAAGGTGTCTGAAAGAAAGAGGACAGGAATGAATAGGTAATTCAGTTCAGTTTATTTATATAGCACCAAGTCCCAACAGAAGTCGTCTCTGGGCACTGAACAGAAACATTCATAAACATAAAAAAGTAAACTAGTAAAAAAGTTATTTATATAAGGAAGCCAGCAGGTTGTGTTGAATCTTCATTTCGTCGCAGCAAGCACAAAGGAGACAGTGGAAAGGAAAAACTCCCTTTTAACAGGAAGAAACCTCCAGCAGAACCAGGCACAGACCACGACACTGCCGAACGGACATATGTTGCTGTGTTCATTCGTCCTCATTTGCTCACACAGACTCATGTTCGTGCTACTGTTGTTTGCCACATTGATTTGTACTATTGGTGCTTAGAATATTCTTAGTTTAGTGTATTTCTTATAATTTATATATAAAAAACAATGTATCTTTTCTAACTTTTTCTGTAAACAACTGAGAAATACATCATTTAGCACAGACTTCTCTTGCCAGCTGTTTCACGTTGAAGCCAGAAAGAAGGTTGGATCATTCTGTCATGACTGATTCTGGTGTGGAAAGAGTAACAGAACGTCAAGTGAGACAGATCAAACTCTTGTTCATGAACCTGCAACCAAGAAAAGATGTCAGCTATCCGACTCAAGTTAATGTTTCAGCTGAAAGTGGCCCGTGGCTCAGACAAAGTTTTGAAATTTTGGCTCCTTTTGGTAACTGAGTTAGACACACACAGAACGGAACAAAACCTCAACTTTAAAAACAAAACAACTGTAATGTAAAATCCAGAAATTAATGGGGAAAAAAATCTGCCAAAACAAAACAAAACAAAACAAAACATGAAAGATCTTAACTTTATGTTGTTGTAAGCAAATAAAGGTGAAGAAAGCTCTGATTTTTAGGAGTATTGTTTGATATTATAAAATACCAGGTTCAATAAAACAAATTATTTCTAAATCAAATTTCTTTCTTTCCTTCCCGTTTGAATCAACCAATCACCTTTGACGTAGCTCCAGTAGCTCCTCCCACAGCCCCTCCTCCTCTGATTCATCAGAGCTGTCCATCGCAGAGCGGCTTCGTGATTGGCTGAAGCTGCTGCCACTCACACGGGGGCTGACGGTTAACTCCTCCCACAGATTGATGCTCAACTTGAGACTTTCTGCATTCCTGTCCTCCTGAGCTGAGGGGTTGCCATAGTTACCAGGTGCAGAGACCAAACGGAAGGTACTCTCTGATTGGCTTTCCTCCATACTGCTTCCTGACTCGCTCTCTGATTGATTCCATGTGGGAGGAGGTGGTGAGTGTGTGGTGGGTGTGGTATGGTTCAGGGGTCGGGGCTCCAGGTGCATATCAAAAGAAAAGTCGTTGAAGGGCGAGACCTGGAAGCGACCGACGGTAAAGGCTGGTTTCTTCACTGTGGAAGAAGAGAAGAAGAAAGATTCAGGAAAATTTGTCTGCAAAAAAAAAATCAAGTACAACTTGTGTGTTTATTTTAAAATCTCCATCTCGATAGACCTCAGTCAGTAGGTCAAAGGCCATGGCTTCTTCCCTCTAACAACATGGCAAGGAACCACAAGACTTCTGGGACAAAGCCAGACCAAAGGAGAGATTTTTACCCAGAATGCATTGCAGTAAACAGCTCCTCCCCGCTGTCAGCACAGTGGTGGAGGTTGATGGTCTGGGCTCATGTTGCAGGTTCAAAACTTAAATTTAAACTGGTGTCCCAACTGATGTGTTTTTAATGAATGCTGATAATGAACATCAACTGAGGTGATTCTTCTTCCACTGAGCCTGAAAATGGACCTTTATGGAGAGCTTTTATCCATCTTCCATCCATCATCTGTCCACCCATCATCATGCATTATTCATCCATCATCACCCATCCATCATCATGCATTATCATCCATCCATCATCATTCATCCATCATCATCATCACGATCCATCAATCCATCATCATGCATTATCCATCGATCATCATCCATCAATCCTTCATCATCATCCATCAATCCATCATCATGCATAATCCATCCATCATCATGCATTATCCATCCATCATCATCATCACGATCCATCATCCATCCATCATCATTCATCATCATCCATCAATCCATCATCATGCATTATCCATCCATCATCATCATCACGATCCATCATCCATCCATCCATCATCCATCCATCCATCAATCATCATCATGCATTATCCATCCATCATCATGCATTATCCATCCACCAATCCATCATCATGCATTATCCATCCATCATCATGCATTATCCATCCATCATTATCCAAACATCATCCATCAATCATCATCATGCATTATCCATCCATCATCATGCATCATTATCCAATCATCATCCATCCATCCATCATCATGCATTATCCATCCATCATCATGCATTATCCATCCATCATTATCCATCCATCCTTCATTATCAATCATCACCATCCAATCATCATCCATCCATCCATCATCACCCAGCCATCATCATGCATTATCATCCATCCACCATCATCCATCCATCCATCCATCATCACCCAGCCATCATCATGCATTATCATCCATCCATCATCATCCATCCATCCATTATCATGATCATCATCCATCCATCCATTCATCATCATGCATTATCCATCTATCATCCATCCATCCACCCATCATTATCCAATCATCATCCATCATCATCCATCCATCATCATGCATTATCCATCATCATCCTTCCATCATCCATCATGATTCATCATCCATCCAGCTATCCATCCATTATCATCCATCATTCATTATCATGCATTATCATCCATCATCATCCAATCATCATCATTCTTCCAACATCATCCATCCATCCATCAACATCCATACTCATCCATCATCCCTCCATCATCATTCATCGATCATCATCATCCATCCATACATCATCATTCATTCATCCATCCATCATTATTCAACCTTCCATCATCATCCATCCATTCATCATAATTCATCCATCATCATCCATCCATCATTGTCCATCCATCATCATCCATTTTCCATCCATCCATCATCATCAATTTTCCATTCATCCATCCATCATTATCCATCCATCATCCATCATTGTCCATCCAGCCATCATCATTCATCCATCCATTAACCACCATGATCCATCAATCATTCAGCCATCATCCATCCATCCTTCATCCATCATCATCCATCCATCATTCATTTTCCATCCATCTATCATCAATATCATCATCATCATTCATCTATCATCCATACATACATCCATCATCATTCATCATCATCCATCAATCCATCATCATCATGCATTATCCATCCATCATCATGCATTATCCATCCATCATCATCATCACGATCCATCAGCCATCCATCCATCATCATTCATCATCATCCATCAATCATCATATGCATTATCCATCCATCATCATGCATTATCCATCCATCAATCCATCATCATGCATTATCCATCCATCATCATGCATCATCCATCCATCCATCCATCATCATCCATCCATCATTATCCAAACATCATCCATCAATCATCATCATGCATTATCCATCCATCATCATGCATCATTATCCAATCATCATCCATCCATCCATCATCATGCATTATTCATCAATCATCATGCATTATCCATCCATCATCATGCATTATCCATCCATCATCATGCATTATCCATTCATCCTTTATTATCAATCATCATCATCATCCATCCATCCATCATCACCCAGCCATCATCATGCATTATCATCCATCCACCATCATCCATCCATCCATCATCACCCAGCCATCATCATGCATTATCATCCATCCATCATCATCCATTCATCCATTATCATGATCATCATCCATCCATCCATCCATCATCATTCATCATCATGCATTATCCATCTATCATCCATCCATCCACCCATCATTATCCAATCATCATCCATCATCATCCATCCATCATCATGCATTATCCATCATCATCCTTCCATCATCCATCATGATTCATCATCCATCCAGCTATCCATCCATCATCATCCATCATCCATTATCATGCATTATCATCCATCATCATCCAATCATCATCATTCTTCCAACATCATCCATCCATCCATCCATCAACAGCCAGACTCATCCATCATCCCTCTATCATCATTCATCAATCATCATCATCCATCCATACATCATCATTCATTCATCCATCATCATTATTCAACCTTCCATCATCATCCATTTTCCATCCATCCATCCATCCATCATCATCATTCATCCATCATCATCCATCCATCATTGTCCATCCATCATCATCCATTTTCCATCCATCCATCATCATCAATTTTCCATTCATCCATCCATCATTATCCATCCATCATCCATCATTGTCCATCCAGCCATCATCATCCATCCATCCATTAACCATCATGATCCATCAATCATTCAGCCATCATCCATCCATCCTTCATCCATCATCATCCATCCATCATTCATTTTCCATCCATCTATCATCAATATCATCATCATCATTCATCTATCATCCATACATACATCCATCATCCATCCATCATCCATCCATCATCCATGCATATATTATCCATCCATCATCCATCTATCCATCTATTATCAATCCATCATCCAACATCATCCAGCCATCTATGCATATATTATCCATCCATCATCTTCCTCTTGTTCTGAAGTCAGGTCTTGTGGTAGCATCTTGAGCAGGGAGGTCCAGACATCTCTTTCCACAGCCACCTCTTTTGGGGGGACTCCAAGATGTTCCCAGGCCAACAGAGAGACGTGTAGTCTCTCCAACATGTCAAGGGTCTTCCCTGGGGTCTCCTCCCACTCAGACATGTCCACAACACCTCCCTAGGGAGGCCTCCAGTGTCCATCCTTACCAGATATCTGAACCTCCTCAACTGGTTCCTCTCGATATTGATATCTACTCAGAGTTTCTCCTGATAACTGAACTTCTCACCTTATCTCTAAGGGAGAGTCCAGCTGCCTTGCAGAGGAAACTCATTTAGACCTCCTGGATCCAGGATCTGGTTCATTTGTTCTCTACCCAGAGTTCATGACCTCACGTGAGGGTAGGAACATAGACTTCTCCTTACAGCTCAACTCCCTCTTCACCACAATGGACCACCTCAGAGTTCACAATACTAGAGGAGCTGCACCAATCTGTCTGTTGATTTCAGGCTCCTTCCTTCCATCACTGCTGAAAAACCTGACAATACGTATACGTTACCCCCCTGCTGCCCTTAGATTAAAATTACCCATGTGTAAATATCTTTTAAATTAGATTACTATATTTAGTCAATAAACTCTGTAGAATATTCTGCTTTTTAACAATAGACCGGTGAATCGTACCTTCTAGGGTCGGTGAAATTCTGGCTGATGGAGAAACAGGAGGAGAAACCTGGACCAGAAATAAAACTTTAAGTTTGTGATCGGATCAGTACCAGCTTCCACATTTCCTCTTGGTGCCAGTATTCAAACAGGACCGTGACACACGGAAGGTAAAATTATCTTTTCAAATGTAATGTAGTGTTTTGTTGACAGGATTTACCAGTTTGTGAGGAGTTGATGGAAGAGGAGAGGAGAAGGAGGAGGAAGAGTCAGAGAGCTCTCCTTGATGAATGGGAGTACTGGTCAGGCCGGGAGGAAGGACCATGTCTGAACCTGTGAACCAGTCAGATGTTCAGGGCTCAGGTGTCATGAAGCTGCGTAAAGTCAGCACGGACTCACCTGTAGGGGGAGGAGCTAAGCCAGGCTTCAAAACAGGACTGAAGAGCTGCAGTGAAGGAAAGAACTCATCAGACCCAAATACCTGTACAGTACTGAATTCTTCTAACCCCCCAAGATTCTCTAGTCCCCAAACAGAACCAAACAGGTTTTTGGAGCTCAGATGACCCAGTTAACACCCTGAAAGCCCAACAGGATCTCACCTGGATCAGATTCTGCCCACCTTGTGGTGTGTCTGCAGCCTGGCCATATGGCCCCCACTGCTGGCTGAAGCCCATCTGAGGTGAAGTGGGTGTGTAGACCTGTTGGTGGGGGAGGGTGGGGGAGAAGGATGAGTGGTTCTGATGCTGGAGATTAGAGCCCAAAGATGGAGATCCAGGAGGAGAGAGGGGAGACATGGTCTGAAGTTGAAGGGGGGGAAAGCCCTGGTTTGGACCCCCTGCTGGAGGCATAAAGGACTGAGCCCCCGTTTGGGGCATGATGGACTGAGCCTCGGTTTGGGGCATGATGGACTGAGCCCAGGTTTGGGGCATGAGGGACTGGGCCACGCTCATCGCCACAGAGAGGACGTTAGCCAGAGAGTAGAGAGGCTGGTCAGGAGGAGGCCACTGAGGAGTGGGAGGCACTGAGGGGGCGGAGACGGGGGTGAGGAGGGAGGGGTTGCTCTGGACTCGGAGGAGTGGAGGGATGGGGGTCGGGGTGGGGTAGAATGCTGTGTAAGTAGAGTAGTGGTGAGTCGGGAGGTGGTACTGAGGAGCTGGGGGAGGTGGGGGGAAGGGAGGGGGTACAGGGGGGAGCTGATAGGAGGAACCTGGAAAGAGGAAAAACTTTGTTGATGAAATTCTTCAAAAAATATAATAAAAACTTTAAACATCAGACTTTCACTCCTCAGTGAACTCAAGATCCAGGTCCAGGTCCAGGTTTGGGTCCAGGTTTTAACTTTGAATTCTTGTTAAATGGCTACCAGGAGCCCCTGGATCAGAGAGAAACCCTGGAAGAGACCCGGGTAGGGGTGGGCGATATGGCTCAAAAATAATATTGTGATGTTTCAGAGCATTATCACGATAACGATACATAAGAGATAAGAGAGATAAGAGATTTTTTATTAACATTGCACCAGTAAACCAATACAACGTGATAATGTAAACACAGTCATCCAGAGGTCAGAGAATGTTAAGCTGCTGCAATTCAAAACACATGCATGTTCGTCAGCGCGGCCATCTCTCATCCATCCTGGATGAAGAGCAAAACAGATATGGAAAAAGGAAAAACACAGTAGGTATCATTTGTGATATTCAAAAAAAGAATTTATCAAAGATTGCCTGAGGACACTCCATGATAAAGTCCCAAAAACTCTATCAGCATAAGCACAATCACACGAGACATTGTTGCAGTTTTGACGACATGCAAGGAGATATGGAGTCTGTGAGTAACTTCAGAGAACACAGTTCAGCAGTTATTCAGCTGGGCGTTATCCGAGGCACGCACAGAGATCTCTGGGGGAGGGATGGGGGGGAGGTCAGCAGGGCACTTCAGCTCTCCGCTCCAGGAGAATAATTTCCAAACAGGCCTCTTTTCAAGGACGTGTGCAGAAACCAGATTAGATAGTCTTTTTGTTTATTCCAATCCAGACCACAGTGTACTTTCTCACTGCAGCCTTCCAAGTCCAGACGCTGTTTCAGGGCCAAAATTCCAAATCATATGAGGTTCCGTTCTATGAACCCCCATCCATGCCCTGTTGTCAATAATCCAGGTATCAAATCTGATAAGTCTCAATCTGGTCATCTGGACAGTTTCTTTTAGTCGAAACGTTTCACCCTCAGTCCAGAGGGCTTCCTCAGTCAGAGTTCCAGCACACTGATCTTCCCCCACCAAGCTGTAAACAACTTATGTGGACCAACCAGTTTGCTGGAGCCAAGATGGCTCCAAGNAGGGAGACGCAGCACCGGCTGCTCAGAGCGGGGTGGGGGGGGGAGACATTTGAGCTGTCTGTACCTGCAGTTTAGAGCAGGGGGGAGAGAAGCTGAGACGCGCGTTGTTTGTTTTTAGCATTTTAGCTAGCTAGTATTGCACGCAGACTGGTGGAGGGGGGTGCGCAGTTCGGTTTGGTCGTTTGAAGCGCTCGGTTGTTAAGGGGCGGGGCGCCCCGACGTATTACGTCATGAAATTAGCATATCATGATATAACCTTTTTGCCCGGGCAAGCTTTTTTACCGGTATTACCGGGAACGATATGATATGGCCCAGCCCTAGACCCGGGTATCCCTGGTCTGGGCCAGTTGCTGGGCCCTTCATTTCCTTGGCCATCATACGGACTTAAACCAGTAAACCAGTGGAGAACTGTCCTGGAGGTGTTTGCAGCACTTAAAAGGTGAAATTTGCAACAAGTTGATTAAAACTTGATTCCACCGATCTGCCTTTAAAATCACTAGTGTACTGATACAAACTAGATTTTACTAAATCATAGACATGTGAATGTGAAGAAGATGAAGGAGATGGTCCTGGACTTCAGACGGAACAAACACACCTTGAGGGACAGGTCGTACCTGACGGAGTCTGAAAAGACTGGGACCTCAGTGGTCTGACGAGGGGCGTGGCCTCACGGTCGATGCAGAAATCAACAGCTTTCAAAGGGGAGGGGCTACTGTTGTCGATGTCTGATAGGAAGAAACAAAAATACGTTAAATTAAACTAAACTATTTTCAGTCAGTCAAACTGATGTTTTTAAATTATATTCCTTCTTCTTGTCCTGAATATTTCTAAAACTTCTTCCTTACCAGGTAATGACGACGAGGACATAGTTCTGGACAAACCCTTTGTTACCAGATTTAACTGTAAACACGCAAATGAGACATAAAAATCAGTCGGTAAATCGTAAACATTGTTGTTCTACCTGAAGAAATTTTGTAAACAGTCAAATATTCCGACCTGCTGAGCTTCAGTATTTACAGTCAAAACCAAACCCCTCACACATTCACTTCAACCACAGTCCCCCGCTGTGCATGGTACCTGTGATTCAGGCAGCGTGGATGCCGTCAGGTGGGACAATGTGTTTGGATGCTGCTGGTGCGTCATAAGCTCCGCCCTCTTGATGATTTCGTACATCCGAAGGATGAATCCGTCCCGCTCTGACATCAGGATGAAGTCTCTGTGGAGCTACAGTCAGACAGTGGGTTTCTGTGCCGCTCCTCAAAACTTTTCTACGCTGAAACACAGGAAGCAATGCTCTGCTCTGACTGGCCGATGTCCTCACCATCACCGCCGCGATGTCCTCTGGATTGTCTCCGTCCAGGTCAAACTTGAAGGTCACCATCTTATTGTTGTGAGTCTGCAGCTGACACTCCACAACCCGGTCCTCCTTATCGGACACCTGAAGACACCAAACACACGTCACAGATCAGATATGGTTCCGTTTACAGGAAGTGATGCTGGTGGCCACAGGAAGTGACTGATTGTTACAGGAAGTGAATCTATTGATTAGGAGAAGTGACCAACTGTTAAGGGAAGTGAAACTGGGGGTTTCAGGAAGTGACTCTGATGATTACAGCAAGTGACTATGGTGATAACAGGAAGTGACTTTGATGATAACAGGAAGTGACTGATGATAACAGGAGGTGACTCTGATGATTACAGGAAGTGACTCTGATGATTACAGGAAGTGACTATGGTGATAACAGGAAGTGACTATGGTGATAACAGGAGGTGACTCTGATGATTACAGGAAGTGACTCTGATGATTACAGGAAGTGACTCTGATGATTACAGGAAGTGACTCTGATGATTACAGGAAGTGACTCTGATGATTACAGGAAGTGACTCTGATGATTACAGGAAATGACTCTGATGATTACAGGAAGTGACTATGGTGATAACAGGAAGTGACTATGGTGATAACAGGAGGTGACTCTTATGATTACAGGAAGTGACTCTGATGATTACAGGAAGTGACTCTGATGATTACAGGAAGTGACTATGGTGATAACAGGAGGTGACTCTGATGATAACAGGAGGTGACTCTGATGATAACAGGTGGTGACTCTGATGATAACAGGAAGTGACTCTGATGATTACAGGAAGTGACTATGGTGATAACAGGAGGTGACTGATGATAACAGGAGGTAACTCTGATGATAACAGGAGGTGACTCTGATGATAACAGGAGGTGACTCTGATGATAACAGGAAGTGACTCTGATGATTACAGGAAGTGACTATGGTAATAACAGGAAGTGACTATGGTGATAACAGGAGGTGACTTATTGTTACAGGAAGTGACTATGGTGATAACAGGAGGTGACTTATTATTACAGGAAGTCACTATGGTGATAACAGGAGGTGACTGATGATTACAGGAAGTGAATCTGATGATTACAGGAGGTGACTGATGATTACAGGAAGTGACTCTGATGATTACAGGAAGTGATTATGGTGATAACAGGAGGTGACTCTGATGATTACAGGAATTGAATCTGATGATTACAGGAGGTGACTGATGATTACAGGAAGTGACTCTGATGATTACAGGAAGTGATTATGGTGATAACAGGAGGTGACTCTGATGATTATAGGAAGTGACTCTGATGATTACAGGAAGTGACTATGGTGATAACAGGAGGTGACTCTGATGATTACAGGAAATGACTCTGATGATTACAGGAAGTGACTCTGATGATTACAGGAAATGACCCTGATGATTATAGGAATTGACTGATGAGAACGTAGGAGGTGACTGATGATTACCGGAAGTGACTGATGATTACAGGAAGTGACTCTGATGATTACAGGAAGTGACTGATGATTACATGAAGTGACTGATGATTACAGGAAGTGACTGATGATTACAGGAAGTGACTGATGATTACAAGAAGTGACTGATGACTACAGGAAGTGACTCTGATGATTACAGGAAGTGGCTGATAACAAGAAGTGACTGATGATTACAGGAGGTGACTGATGATTACAGGAGGTCACTCTGATGATAACAGGAAGTGACTGATGATTACAGAAGGTGACTGATGATTACAGGAAGTGACTGGTAATAACAGGAAATGACTGATGACAACAGGAGGTGACCCTGATGATTACAGGAAATGACTTATGATTACAGGAAGTGACTATGGTGATAACAGGAGGTGACTCTGATGATTACAGGAAGTGACTCTGATGATTACAGGAAGTGACTCTGATGATAACAGGAGGTGACTCCGGCAGGAACAGGAAGAGATTCTGGACTTCATCTCACCCCGATGATTCTCAGACGAGCTCTGGCTCTCCTCCTGAACTGCTTCGTAGCTTCTCTTTTAGCAGCTTCCCGGTTGTTCTTATCTGGTTGGCCGTCATTGCCGTCACTAAAACCCGAGGTTATGTCAGAAGAATAGCTGCAAAAAGGAAGAAAACGATCAAAAATAAAATATGGTGTGAGACGACAGTCACATTAAAATGCAATGTACTGGTGCTTTAAGCTGAATATTATTAGAGCCATTGTTTACCTGTCGACGGGTGAGGAGAAGCCGTGGACTGAGTTAGGTGAACGTCGCTCAGCATTCTGGAACACGGCGATGCTCTGCAGCACAGAAACATTTTTAATATCTGCTCTTGTCCTCCATGACAGGGTGACAGAAACAGCAGTTCACATTTAAGACCACATGTGTTCAGGGATTAGCCACACCTTCTTTTTTGGTCCCTATTCGACTCACCTTTGGGAAACGCAGCATGGGGAAAGGCGGAGCTTTGAACGCTGGATGATTTAGATGGGACTGAGTCTCTGAGACAGGGGTGGGGTTTGAGACAGGAGGCGGGGTCTCTTCAGCTCCTGAGATGTTAAAGAAGACCCCTGTCTCACAGTCGGCTGCCGTGGCAACAAAAACAAACAAAAGGTTAACGCAAACAAAAATCTGTATGATCAGATAAATTAAAACTTTAATAATAAAATATTTAAAATGAAGTGCTGACAGGCAGCAGAGGAGTGGGATAAGAGTTCGGTCATTTTGTCTTTGTCCTCATCTCCTTCTGTCCTGCAGGACACGCTGCTGATCCCAGAATCCATCAGGCTGCTTAAGGACGCCAATGAGGTCACTGCTGATGTGGGTGCTGTGGGCGGGGCTTGAGACCCAGCAGGAGGCTTATTCTGGGACTTTGAACAAGAATGTTTCAAAAGATTAGCAAAAAATAAGAAACAAACTTTTGTTTAAACTATCAGATGACATCAGCAGTTTTAAATATTTCTATGCCAGAAGGTCCAAAGCACCTGATTGGCTGCCTTTTCAGCAGCAGATGTGTTTGAGGCAGATTCAGCTTTCTGATAGGACAGCTCAGGTTGTAGGGAGTTGGGCTCAGGTTCATCCTCGTTGATGACTTCCTTCTGGTTGTTGTGAGCTTCCTCCAGCAGGCGGCGCTTTTTGTCCCTCTCCCGTTTCATCACCGTCACTCTGTGTCTGATCGCTTTGGCAATAACCTTGTAGTCCGCCTCTGACACAAACCCCAGAATTACCTGAGAAACAAGAAGGCTCAGGTGAGACCAGCTGCCAGATGTAACCTTCATGATGCCATCAGCGTGATGATGCAGGTACCATCTCTTGGGCGACCTCCTCGGGAACATCTTTGTACAGTTCAAACAAGAACTCAATGGCGTCATGGTCTTTGTATTTGCCACAAAGCTTCTTGTTGTCATCCATCCGGAGCCAAAACTTCAGCGTCGGCTTCGAACCGTCATCTTCTTCAGCCAGCTCCACGTGGACACCCGTCTGCTCCTGGAAGAACCGGTGGTCCAGAAGATCCTGAACAGTGAACCTAAAGAAAAAAACTAAATAAATAACCACTAACCCACCATAAACCAACCACATACCAACGACCAACCCCTTAATGACCAGCCCCAAACCAACCCTTGACTAATCATAAACTAAACACTAACAATCCCTAAACCAACCCTAACCCCATACTGACCAGCCCCTAACAACCCTTGACTAAACAAAAACTAAACACAATCTCTAAACCAACCCTAACCCCTACTGACCAGCCCCAAACCAGCCAGTGACTAACCAAAAACTAAACACAATAACCAAACCAACCCTAACCCCTACTGACCAGCCCCTAACCAACCCTTGACTAACCAAAAACTAAACACAACAACCAAACCAACCCTAACCCCTACTGACCAGCCCCTAACCAACCCTTGACTAACCAAAAACTAAACACAATAACCAAACCAACCCTAACCCCTACTGACCAGCCCCTAACCAACCCTTGACTAACCAAAAACTAAACACAACAACCAAACCAACCCTAACCCCTACTGACCAGCCCCAAACCAACCCTTGACTAATCATAAACTAAACACAAACAGTCCCTAAACCAACCCTAACCCCCTACTGACCAGCCCCTAACCAACCCTTGACTAACCAAAACCTAACACAAACAATCCCTAAACCAACCTTAACCCAGGCCAAAACCAACTATTGTCCACACACTGAGCAACCCAACACCAAGTCAAAACCAAACACAAACCACTAACTTACCTTACATTAACCATAGTCTAACTCTAAATTGGGATTAGTTAAGGGTTGGTTTAACCAATGACCAGAACCTAAACCAACCACTGGCAGACCTTAAAACAATCAAAGTTCAAGCCCAGGCCAACCACTGATCAACAATAAACACACCGCTCACACTAAACAAGCACCCCAACATCAAACCAACCACACTCCAGCCAAAGCCAACACTGGACTAACTCAAACCAATCACTGAACGACCACAGATGGCCTGCTGTCACACAGTGAACTAACCACAGATCTGAGTTTATTTTTATACAAACCGGATTCCAAAAAAGTTGGGACACTAAACAAATTGTGAATAAAAACTGAATGCAATGATGTGGAGGTGCCAACATCTAATATTTTATTCAGAATAGAACACAAATCACAGATCAAAAGTTTAAACTAAGAGAATGTATCATTTTAAAGCTCCCCTGACATCATCTTTGAACTTTCCATAAAATGGCACAACATATATATATTTTAAGATTGAACTCTGTTCGTTTTTGCTAAACAATGTTAAATGAATGAAAATTCCTCTCAAAAATAGTTTAAAATTAGCGCAGTTTTTTACACGGTAAATCCG
Organism: Garcialebias charrua; assembly: GCA_038048925.1. NCBI lineage: Eukaryota > Metazoa > Chordata > Actinopteri > Cyprinodontiformes > Rivulidae > Garcialebias > Garcialebias charrua. The sequence goes on from JBBPBX010017524.1 coordinate 34,587, forward strand.
GGTTTTTCCGGTCACGTGACTGTGACGTCAGATCCAGATGCCTGCTCCAACGCGCATTCAAAAACAATAAAATAAATATGCTGGTGAAGATTCTCAGTCGTCCAGGACATGATAAATCAAAAAGGCGTTCAATTCAAGATCAACTGGACTTTATTTGAACTGGACTTCTCATCCGAGAAGCTTTATCAATTGTTCATTGAATTGATAAAGCTTCTCGGATGAGAAGCGAAACGTCTTCTGTTACAAATAAAGTCCAGTTGATCTTGAATTGAACGCCTTTTTGATGAATAAAATAAATAATAATAAAAATGATAAAATAGCTGATCATCAGGGTGTGTG
>JBBPBX010017524.1:35035-46734 GCA_038048925.1 Garcialebias charrua
TATATATATATATATATATATATATATATAAAACAAAGCCACATTTTTCTGTTTTTCTGGGTGAAAGCAGGGGACCTCCTCGGACAGATCTCCAGTCCATCACAGACACACCCAGGACAGGTCTCCATTCCAGACGTCTCAGCTGCATATTTTGGACCAAACAGGACGGATGACAACAAACGGATGGATGAAGATGCATCTAAACTTGTTTTTGTTGTAAATAAATGTAAATTTACAATAAAGAATATAGAATGCTTAAAGCTTCAGTATGTAGCTTTTTTTATGAACATATTTCTTCACTCTGTCACTACCTCCTGACAGACTGATGTTAGCCAGGTAATCTCTGAAAAAAAAATAAAAAAAATATTGTCCCCTTGCTTCTCCAGGTGGTAAATAAGCATTTCTAAAAAGAAAAGGTGACCCGCCATTTTCCAGCCAATAAAAACAGAGTTTGTAACCAGCCAATAAAAACAGAGCTTGAATTTGAATCAGCCAATAAAAACAGAGCTTGAATTTGAAATTCAACAGACCACAAGGGGGCAGAGCCATATATGGCTCTGAGGGGGAGGGATCAGAATGCTTTGCCTGTTGAAAATATTTCAAAGTGCTGCAGTTCTACAGAAACTGCATACTGAACCTTTAATTGTTGATGGATAAAAATACACAAATAAAAACTAGTCAAAAATATAAAAGCATTTGGCACAATCTGCAGCTTAAATAATATTTCATACAACTACAGTATAAACCTTTACCCATTTTAATAACAACTGAAGAAGTCAAAAGGAAGCTGGCTTTTTATTTTTTTATAAACATGTCACCATAAGACATTCCTTAGTTTGTAGCCTTAAACAGACACACTGAAAAAATGCATCACAAAAAGTTTATTGTCAGAGTTTGATTTAGCTTTTATTCACTTTAACAGTAGGGTTCTCCATCTGCGTTCCTGCGATGCTTTCGTTCTCCAGGATGGGCAAGAAGAGTTGAACAAGGTGACGTGTAGGGAGTTTTGATCACATCATCCAACACCTTAAACAGAAAAACGTGGCTTTGTTATATATATATATATTACATATAATATATATATATATATATATATATATATATGTATATATATATATATATATATATATATATATATATATATATATATATATATATATATATATATACATTTACATAAATGTTAATATATGACTGCCTGATCACAAAACAAACACACACACACACCCTGATGATCAGCTATTTTATCAATATATGTTATTTTGACAGTATTTGATATAAATTTCTTTTTAAATGTAATGATTGACGTATAAACTACTGTTTTTATATATATTTATATATAGTGAACATGTAACCATGCAAAGTACAACAGTGGAAATATGAATGGTGTTTTGTCAGAACGTATGTTTGAATAAACTTCTAAAATAAACCAGATAATTTAAAAAGGACTCATGTTTTTAGACTATAAATTAATGTTGAATGATTATTAGATAAATTAATTAATGTATTACCGTTTCAGTCCTCTGTAAAAGAGTCATCCCGATCAGCCTCTAAGTTGCTGCAGACAGCTGCTCTCTTCCTGAACGTGAAACCATAAAAACGCAGCAGCAGGAAGAAAATAAAACCCTGCTGTTTCTTGTTGATCACTCAAAATAACTTCTGCTTCACGAACTGAAGACAAATCGCTAAAATATCAACTTTTAAATTGCTAAATTCGTCTGATGCGTCTGCATTCTCTGCCATTGTTTTTGAATGCACGTTGGAGCAGGCATCTGGATCTGACGTCACAGTCACGTGACCGGAAAAACCCGGATTTACCGTGTAAAAAAACGGCGCTAATTTTAAACTATTTTTTAGAGGAATTTTCATTCATTTAACATTGTTTTAGTAAAAACGAACAGAGTTCAATCTTAAAATATATATATGTTGTGCCATTTTATGGAAAGTTCAAAGATGATGTCAGGGGAGCTTTAAGGGGAAAAGATGTTTCAAAATTTCATGGCATCAACAAATCCCCAAAAAGTTGGGACAAGTCCATTTTTACCACTGTGTGGCATCCCCCCTTCTTCTTACAACACTCAACAGACGTCTGGGGACAGAGGAGTCCAGTTTCTCAAGTTTAGAAATAGGAATGCTCTCCCATTCATGTCTAATACAGTCCTCTAACTGTTCAATCGTCTTGGGCCTTCTTTGTCGCACCTTCCTCTTTATGATGCGCCAAATGTTCTCTATAGGTGAAAGATCTGGACATTTCAGTACCCGGATCCTTCTCCTACGTAGCCATGATGTTGTGATTGCTGCAGACATAGATATCATATATAGAACACTAGATACCCCATGGACTGCTCTCGCCGACAAGAGCCGACAAGATTTCAGGCGGCCATCTTGAAGATGTCCACCGCTCCACTCAGCCTTATATATTTGTCTGGCACAATAAAGTATCAGCGCATTTAATCAAGCATATTACGCTTAATAGTAATCCTATTGTCACATATTTACATTTTAGGCATACAGCTATTAAAACTGCATGTATAGGAACGTATAGTTTAGCATATTTAAATAATTTTGGTAGAATACAATACTTTAATGTATGACATGTTTAGCAAGATACAACCAAAGATGCAATTTATTCACACACACATTATGTATACATATTCAGATACTGTAATAATACATATATATATTCAGATAAGCATATATATAACTATATAAATATACACTGTATATAACTATACATATACTGTATATAACTATATATATAACATATATATATAATATATATGTACATATATATATATATATATATATATACAAGCCCAAAACCAGAAAAGTTGGCACGTTGTGGAAATCGCAAATAAAAACAGAATACAATGACTTGCAAATCTTTTTCAACCTATATTCAATTGAACACACTGCAAAGACCACATACTTAACGTTCGAACTGGTAAACTTTGTTATTTTTTGCAATTATTAGCTCATTTGGAATTTGATGCCTGCAACATGTTTCAAAAAAGCTGGCACAAGTGACAAAGAAGACAGAGAAATTTGAGGAATGCTCATCAAACACTTATTTGGAATATCCCACAGGTGAACATGCAAATTGGGAACAGGTGGGTGCCATGATTGGGTATAAAAGCAGCTTCCTTGACATGCTCAGTCATCCACATAGAAGGATGGGGCGAGGGTCACCACTCTGTGAACAAATGCGTGGGCAAATTGTCGAACAGTTCAAGAACAACTTTTCTCAACGAGCTATTGCAAGGAATTTAGGAATTTCACCATCTACGGTCCGTAATATCATCAAAAGGTTCAGAGAATCTGGAGAAATCACTACACGTAAGGGGCAAGGCCGAAAACCAACATTGAATGCCCGTGACCTTCGATCCCTCAGGCGGTACTGCATCAAAAACCGACATCAGTGTGTAAAAGATATCACCACATGGGCTCAGGAATACTTCAGAAAACCACTGTCAGTAACTACAGTTCGTCGCTACATCTGTAAGTGCAAGTTAAAGCTCTACTATGCAAAGCAAAAGCCATTCATCAACAAGATCCAGAAACGCCGCCGGCTTTGCTGGGCCCGAGCTCATCTGAGATGGACTGATGCAAAGTGGAAAAGTGTTCTGTGGTCTGATGAGTCCACATTTCAAATTGTCTTTGGAAACTGTGGACGTCGTGTCTTACGGACCAAAGAGGAAAAGAACCATCAGGACTGTTATAGGCGCAAAGTTCAAAAGCCAGCATCTGTGATGGTATGGGGGTGCATTAGTGCCCAAGGCATGGGTAACTTACACATCTGTGAAGGCACCATTAATGCTGAAAGGTACATACAGGTTTTGGAGCAACATATGCTGCCATCCAAGCGACGTCTTTTTCATGGACGCCCCAGCTTATTTCAGCAAGACAATGCCAAGCCACATTCTGCACGTGTTACAACAGCGTGGCTTCGTAGCAAAAGAGTGCGGGTCCTCCCCTGGCCTGCCTGCAGTCCAGACCTGTCCCCCATTGAAAATGTGTGGCGCATTATGAAACGTAAAATACGACAACGGAGACCCCGGACTGTTGAACAACTTAAGCTGTACATCAAGCAAGAATGGGGAAGAATTCCACCTGAAAAGCTTCAAAAATTGGTCTCCTCAGTTCCCAAACGTTTACTGAGTGTTGTTAAAAGGAAAGGCGATGTAACACAGTGGTAAATATGTCCCTGTGCCAACTTTTTTGCAATGTGTTGCTGCCATTGAATTCTAAGTTAATGGTTATTTGCAAAACAAAATAAAGTTTCTCCGTTCGAACATTAAATATATTGTCTTTGCATTCTATTCAGTTGAATATGGGTTGAAAAAGATTTGCAAGTCATTGTATTCTGTTTTTATTTGCGATTTGCACAACGTGCCAACTTTTCTGGTTTTGGGCTTGTATATATATATATATATATATATATATATATATATATATATATATATATATATATATATATATATATATATATATATATATATATATATATATATATATATATATATATATATATATATATATATATATATATATATATATATATATACATATATATATNTATATATATACAGCAAACCCCCTACTTACGACTCCATCGACCTACGAACAACGGGACCTACGAACGTATCATATTTAATAAAAATATGAAATTACTGTATTAAATTTTTTTTTTGTTTTTTTTTTTGTGTTTAAATGTTCTTAATTTCATGTGTACATCACTTTGTTGCAGCTGTGGTTGTTTTAAAGGCTTTATAAATAATAATTATGATAAAAATGATCATTTCTGATCATTTTTTAGCAATCTTGGGCAGCAGGAAGTAGGTCTTCAGTTTACACGGTCACAAATTAATGTAGAACACCGGACGCCATTTTAGGTTCAGTCACGGGGGTCTCCGGTCACAAATTAATGTAGAACACCGGACGCCATTTTAGGTTAGCTGCCGGGAGCTGGCCTGACCAGGATCGCATCATATGGATTAATTACTAGCTGGAATCGCTCTGTGAGCTCTGTGGACGTCTCAGGCTGGAAGAGCAGCCGCTCTGTGAGCTCTGTGGACGTCTCAGGCTGGAAGAGCAGCTGCAGATTGATCGCCGATCGCGCCGCCGCTCCAACACCAGCTCATGGCCTGGCTAGCAGAAGCTAGCCAGCTAGCTAACACAGGCCTTGAGCAGCTGCCGTGGTTAGCTCGCCTGCCGCCGCGCTGCTCGGCCCGACAACAATCAACGCATGGCAACCTAAGATGTCGGCTTTGACCATCTCAAAGTAAGAAAATATATTTTTATTTATTCTGTAAATGTGAATAGCAATGTTTAACATTACAGTACACTACTGTACATGCTTAAATGTGTGCGCGCGCTCCGTTAGCGGTATTTCCACGACCTACGAACGGAATAAGGACCTACGAACTGGACGCTAATTTCACCCCCTAGCTACGGCAGAATCGAGCTGCGAACCGTTCTTATCTCCCTAACTCGTTCGTAACTAGGGGGCTACCTGTATATATATACATATATATATATATATATATATATATATATATATATATATATATATACATATACATATATATATACAGGGAACCCCCGACCTACGAACGAGTTCGGGACCTAAGAACCGTTCGCAGCTCGATCCTGTCGTAGCTAGGGGGTGAAAATAGCGTCCCGTTCGTAGGTCGTTATTCCGTTCGTAGGTCGCGGAAATACCGCTAACGGTGCGCCGCGCACACATTTAACAGCATGAGACTGACATACTGGGCCATAAACATGCACAGAACTTTATTTACAAACACTTATCTAAACCATTACACCACACATTCATCCATAAACACACACAGTAACTGTACATCAGTAACTTCACATCAGAACTGCAGGAAATCAGCAGGAAATCACATCAGCAAAATGATGTCAACAATCACACATGAACACTTCTCAAAGTGCAGCTTTTAACATCACAACAGCAGCAAATCAGGGACTCCCATCAGCAAAATGATGTCAACAATCACACATGAACACTTCTCAAAGTGCAGCTTTTAACATCACAACAGCAGCAAATCAGGGACTCACATCAGCAAAATGATGTCAACAATCACACATGAACACTTCTCAAAGTGCAGCTTTTAACATCACAACAGCAGCAAATCAGGGACTCTCGCTGGCGGTACTTTTCCACTGTCATGCGCAGTGTCATGCCCATGCCCAACAAACAACAGCCAAGGCAAAAGGCAATCCCCTCCCCCACCTCGCCGATTGCCGTATGTGACGCAGTTACGCCGTAGCTCGATTATATACTTGTAATGGGGCTCGTTCGTAGGTCGTGCATCCAGTCTGCCGTAGCTCGATTACATATTTTGACTTGGTTCGTTCGTAGGTCACGTATTTTCCGCCGTACGTCGATGGCATTCTTCTACTTTGGCTCGTTCGTAGGTCCAGGCGTTCGTAGGTCGGTGGAGTCGTAGGTCGGGGGTTGGGTGTACACACAGTATACTGTACATATATACAGCATACATATATATACACACATGTATATGTGTGTGTATGTGTACATGTATACAGTATATTTATATATATATATATATATATATATATACATACACACAAATATATAGATATATATACACATATATATATATACACATATATATATATATACACACACACTTACATACATACATATACTTTATCTGTTGTGACAACAATATTTACATGTTCATTAAATTTTTACACAATCTAATAGCCTTGAAATAGGACAGAATCTTCTGCTGTTTTGGTTCAGCAAAGTACGAGGGTGACAACTCCAAGATGGCCGCCCTAAATCCTGCGCCGGAGCAGGCTATGGGGTATCTAGTGTTATATATGATATCTATGGCTGCAGAATGTGGTCTGGCATTATCTTGTTGAAAAATGCAGGGTCTTCCCTGAAAGAGATGACGTCTAGATGGAGCATATGTTGTTCTAGAACCTGAACATAGTTCTCTGCATTAATGGTGCCTTTCCAGACATGCAAGCTGCCCATGCCACAAGCGCTCATGCAACCCCATACCATCAGTGATGCAGGCTTCTGAACGGAGCGTTGATAACAACTTGGGCTATCCTTGTCCTCTCTGGTCCGGATGACATGGCGTCCCAGTGTTCCATAAAGAACTTCAAATCGTGACTCATCTGACCACAGAACAGTCTTCCAAATGACCCCTGGCCCAGTGCAAACGTCTGAGCTTGTGGAGCTTGCTTAGAAATGGCTTCCTCTTTGCACTGTAGAGTTTCAGCTGGCAACGGCGGATGGCACGGTGGATTGTGTTCACTGACAATGCTTTCTGGAAGTATTCCTGAGCCCATTCTGTTATTTCCTTGACAGTGGCATTCCTGTTTGAGGTGCAGTGACGTTTAAGGGCCCGGAGATCACGAGCATCCAGTAGAGTTTTATGGCCTTGACCCTTACGCACAGCGATTGTTCCAGATTCTCTGAATCTTTTGATGATGTTATGCACGGTTGATGATGATAACTTAAAAGTCTTTGCTATTTTACGCTGGGTAACACCATTCTGGTATTGCTGCACTATCTTTCTGCGCAACAATGGTGGAATTGGTGATCCTCAAAGTCAAAGTCAAAGTCAAAGTCAACTTTATTGTCAGATCTGCAATATGTACTGTACAGGACATACACAGGACCGAAATTGCGTTTCTCTCAGTCCCTCGGTGCAACAGTAAACATCTAAACATTGAAACACTGAAACATATAATAATAGACATAAGCATAAAATAGTAAAACTAACACTGTCCTGAGTTTTTGCATAGTGGTATAAGAGTATGAAAATTTACACCAACTCTAAAACTAAAACATTAAACATTTAATGAACATAATACTGTCCTGAGTTTTTGCATACTAGTATAAAAAAAGAGTATAAAAAGTATAACTAAAATAAACTAAAGGTTTCTAGCATTGACATTTGCAAAGTGGCAAAGCAGCGTATGAGTTAATGTACACAGTATATGTATGAGGTAGTAGTTGATGTTGTTATAGAGGCAAAAAGTGGCATATGCAGTAAGGCACATTGGGCATCCCTAAATAAGACCGTTCAGAGCACACTGTATATGTACCAGCAGTGGTGTAGATATTAGAGTAGTGTAAATGTAAACAGTAGTAATTACATGTAAGCAGTAGTAATAAAAGTAAACAGTATTAATAAATGTAAACAGAGAATGTAAACAGTATTATGATTATAGGCAGTGATGTAATACAAACATTAGTGCAAGTATGAGAAGTAGTGCAAACTGTATGAGCACATGACCGAGAGTTTAGTGAATAACCCGTTTGATGACACAGAGTCCAGTGTTAAAAACTTTGTGTTGAGTGGTAATGTGTGAGAAAGTTTTAGTGTTAAGGCAGTTCAAATGGGAGGGGGGGCAGAGCAGGCAGAGTGTTTAGCATTCTGACTGCCTGATGAACAGAGCTGTCTCTCAGTCTGCTGGTTCGAGCCTGGAGACTCCTCAGTCTCCTCCCTGATGGCAGCAGTCTGAAGCAGCTGTGTAGTGGGTGTGTGGGATCACCTGCCATGCAGTGGGCTTTCCGAGTGAGGCGTTTGCTGTGTAAGTCCTGCAGTGAGGGCAAGGAGGTGCCCACGATCTTCTCAGCTGCTCTCACAATGCGCTGGAGGCTCTTGCGGCAGGATGCAGTACATGCACCAAACCACACAGTGATGCAGCTGGTCAGGACACTTTCTATGGCACCTCTGTAGAAGGTGCTCATGATGGGGGTTGAAGCTCCAGCCCTTTTCAGCTTGCCTTTACCATCTTGGCTTCTGAGAGACACTGACACTCTGAGAAGCTCTTTTTATACCCAATCATGTTGTCATTTGACCTAATTAGTGTTAATTGGTCTTCCAGCTGTTTGTTATATGCTCAATTTCCCTTTTCCAGCCACTTTTTGCTACTTGTCCCAACTTTTTTGGGATTTGTTGTCACTGTGAAATTTTTAAACAACATATTTTTCCTTGAAAATGATACTTTCTCTCAGTTTAAACTTTTGATCTGTGGTTTGTGTTCTATTCTGAATAAAATATTAGATGTTGGCACCTCCACATCATTGCATTCAGTTTTTATTCACAATTTGTTTAGTGTCCCAACTTTTTTGGAATCCGGTTTGTATTATTATTTTTTTACTGTTTCTGTGAACATTGAACTAAATACAGATCAGTTTTCTGACTATTTCTGTGGACAGTGAACTAACCACAGATCTAAGTTTTCTGACTGTTTCTGTGGACAGTGAACTAACCACAGATCTAAGTTTTCTGACTGTTTCTGTGGACAGTGAACTAACCACAGATCTAAGTTTTCTGACTGTTTCTGTGGACAGTGAACTAACCACAGATCTAAGTTTTCTGACTGTTTCTGTGGACAGTGAACTAGCCACAGACAGTTACCTCTCGCTGCTCTTGGTTCGGATGCAGCCCTCAATGACCTCTTTCAGTTCTGGGATTTGTACTTTGTTAAAACTCTCCGGTTTGATCCCCTGAAAGACAGACGGACAGTCAGACACGTGGAACACAACAGAAAATAAGCAGAGCTGAGGTGGGCGGGGCCTTACGTTCGTGACCTTGCGGTAGATCTGGGCTGCGTTCTGACACTCAGAGTAAGGATACTCGGATGTTGCCATCTCCAGTATGCACATACCAAAGGCGTAAACATCCACGGCCTCGTCATACTTCTCCTCGTACATCTCTGGAGCCATGAACTCAGGAGTTCCTGAACGCAACACAAACCATAAAGCAAATTTATGAGCGCTGCAAATGTTAACCGCTCTGACTTCATAAGAACGAGTTAGTTGATAGAGAATCAAGGGTCAGTTGTTAGATCATTAAAGATGGACTCACCGATGACACTCTTGGCGAACGAGGCCTTCTTGAGCGTGGCGAGGCCCAGGTCTCCAATCTTCACCGAGGCAGTTTGTCCGTTGATGAAGATGTTGTCACACTTGAGGTCTCGGTGCAGAATAGGAGGGGAGCGAGAGTGCAGGAAGTGGAGACCCTTCAGGATCTGGAGGCTCCAGCGCTGCAGCAGCTTCAGCTTCATCGGGCGGAACCTTCCCACGTACCTGTACAGGTGCAGAACAGCTTGGACATGATGTTCTGCCTGGGTTGCATCAGACAACTGAAATGGACTTCAGGAGTTTAGACACATAAAGTCATCCTGCGGTTGTTAGGGAGATTGATGAGCAAACTTCAAACGATGGAAAGAATTTACTCAAGTTAAACCAGAGGAAAACCTTTTTCTGTATAAAAATTTGATGAAGAAAGATGAAAGAAGCTAAAATTTAAAAGTAGCTAAATACTATCTAAATTCTGAAAATAGCAGCTAAAATCTAATAATAAAAGGCTAGCTAAAAGCTGAACGTAGCAAAAAAAACTACCCAAAAATAACAACATGCTAAATAAAAGTAGCATTAAATCTTAGCTCAAAATATTATCTAATAAGTAATAAAATATTAGCTAACAGCTAAAAAGTAACAATGCAAGCTAAAAATAGCTAAATAATAGCCAAAAGTAGAAAAACACTAGCTAAAAGCTGAAATCAACACAGCTGTTTATTTTGGAAACAAAAAGAAAATTGTTTCGTAAAAACTGCGTCAAACTTAGGAAGATTAAAGATGGTGAGGCGTTTGAGGACTAAAACAAGTGTCAGACATTTGAGCATTACAGTAAAGAATCTAAAACTTTGGAGTCTTTTTGGAGAACTTGTGTTTGATGGAGGTTAAAATATTAAATAGCGATTTCTGCACATAAAATTGTTCAGGAATTAAAAATAAAATAGAAAAATAAAAACCACAAATCAAAGCTGACCAAAGGGAAGCGACAAAAAAAAAAACATTTAAACTGCGAGCGTGGGTCGGACCGAGGGGATGTTGAGGTTCTGGTCTCACGTTTTGAGGGTTCCGGACGTCATGAGCTCCGTCACCAGGATGATGCATTTAGGGCCCCTCAGAGTGGACTTCCAGGAGCCGAAGAACCTCACGATGTTGGGGTGCTGCAGGCCTTTCAGCATCTCCACCTCCTCGCTGAAGCGCTGCCGCTCGGCCCGGCTCAGGCAGTGAGTCTGTCCAACAGAACACACGGGTCGGTCCAACAGAACACACGGGTCGGTCCAACAGAACACACGGGTCGTCCAACAGAACACAGAAGCTCCACCGTGAAGGACGCCGAGCCCTCACCGAGTTAACGAGCTGCTGACATGAAAACACTTGAACGCCTCACGAGGTGCATGTTTATTTGTTTGTTTGTTTATGATCCGACACTTCTTGGAAGTTCTGAGAGCGTCTGAGCTGCTCCTCCTAAAGGTGGGTCCGAGGAAAACCATCAAGGAACCACCAGAACCGGACCCAGAGGAACAAGCATGGTCTGGGTTTTGAAACTCGTTTCCATGACGATAAAAAGAAATAAAGTTGTTTTTCTGCTGCCTGCGTCTAAAAATAGCTGTTCTTTAAGGAGCGTAAACAAACATCAGCTCCATGTTTGTTTTGTAAATAAACAACTAACGTGTCTGAACTCTTCTTTCTTCTGCGACTCGTTCTTTTCAAACCAGTTAAACTTTATTTATTTCAGAGTCGCAACAAAAAGAAACTTTGATCTGATTCAAAAATAAACAGAAACAAACAGAAAATAAAGTATGACAACAAGAAAAACTTAATTAAA
>JBBPBX010017525.1:4909-15887 GCA_038048925.1 Garcialebias charrua
TATTTTTAAGCCGAATTACGCAGTTTCCGGTAGTTTCCGTCAGTTTCCGGCCGCAATGTTTTTAGCTTCGTTAGCTCCGGCTTCGACAGCCAAACCGTGTTGGTTCAGAGGTTGCTCCGCGCGAACACAAAGTCAAAGTCAAAGTCAACTTTATTGTCAGAACTGCAATATGTACAGGACATACACAGGATTGAAATTGCGTTTCTCTCAGTCCCTCGGTGCAACAGTAACCATCTAAACACTAAACACTAAAACATTTAATAAACATAAGCATAAAATAGTAAAAGTGTAACACTGTCCTGAGTTTTTTCATAATAGTATAAAAGTATGAAAATTTACACCAACACTGAAACACCAAACACCCCTAAAACACCAAACACCCAATGAACATAAGCATAAAATGAAATAATAAAAGTGTAATACTGTCCTGAGTTTTTGCATAGTAGTATAAAAAGTATAAAAAGTATATCTATAAAATAAACTGAAGGTTCTAGCATTGACATTTGCAAAGAGTGGCACAGCAGCATATGAGTTAATGTACACAGTATATGTATGAGGTAGTTGATGTTGGTATAGAGGCAAAGTGGCATATGCAGTAAGGCACATAAGGCACATTTGGCATCCTTAGATAAGGCTAGTCAGAGAATACTGTATATGTATCAGCAGTAGTGTAGATATAAAAGTAGTGTAAATGTAAACAGTAGTAATAAATGTAAACAGTAGTAATAAATGTAAACCGTATTAATAAATGTAAACAGTGAATGTAAACAGTAGTATGACTATAGGCAGTAATGTAATACAAACATTAGTGCAAATATGAGAAGTAGTGCAAACTGAATGAGCACATGACCGAGAGTTTAGTGAATAACCCGTTTGATGACACAGGGTCCAGTGTTAAAAACTTTGTGTTGAGTGATAATGTGTGAGAAAGTTTTTTGTGTTAAAGCTGGGGTATGTAAGATTGTAATGTAGTCTGTAACTTTTCAAACAATATATATTTTAACATATTTCTTCACTCTGTCACTAGATTGATGTTAGAGAGGTAATCTCTGAAAAAACTAAAAAAAAATATTGTCCCCTTGCTTCTCCAGGTGGTAAATAAGCATTTCTAAAAAGAAAAAGTGACCCGCCATTTTCCAGCCAATAAAAACAAAGTTTGTAACCAGCCAATAAAAACCGAGCTTGAATTTGAATCAGCCAATAAAAACAGAGCTTGAATTCAAATTTCAACAGACCACAAGGGGGCAGAGCCATATATGGCTCTGAGGGGGAGGGATCAGAATGCTTTGCTTGTTGAAATTTTTTCTAAGTGCTGATGTTCTACAGAAACTGCAGACTGAACCTTTAAAGGGGACCACACATGCAAAATTCACTTTTTAATGTTTTTTTACTCAACTTTGGGTATTTACTTCATAAAAAAACAGTCCTTGTGCCAAAAAAATGCACCCAGTGGTTTATTTACTCTAAGTAGATTTATTTGTCTGTGATTAAAAACGGTTCGTTTCACACTTCCTGCGGTTTGTGACGTCACAAACCGTAGCCAATCACCTCAAACCTGAGTCCAGCCCCTCACCTAGCAACCCCTGGTGATGCTCCACCCACTTGAGTATAAAAGATGTCACGGTTGCCTAGCGGTTTAGGAGCTGACCTGGCGGTCATTTATTCATTTATTTAGCCCCCGGGGGGCTAGGGGTTTGCCCTGCTCCAGCCATGCAGCACATCTCGAGTAAAACCAGAATGTTTTATTACCTTGTTTGAATGAACTCTGTCTCGTTGAAACTGTGCACACACACTCTCGCGGTTTGGACTTGTTTCTTATATGATGAAGGACTACTTTTGCACAACTGTCAGTTTGGTTGAGCGGTTACGACACTTGAGCGCCACGCAGGAGAGCGGAGATCGCATCCTGTCAACGGCATCTTTTTTTTCCCCCCTTTTTTTTAAAGCCTTTTGTTTCGGAGAAATCGGGGTGAGACTAGATATATACATCGACATAATAATACTTTATAATTGTTATTTTTACGTTTTAGTTCAATTTTTAGTGTAATATCGCTCCCAACGCGCAGCCGGCAGAAAACTGTGCACACACACACTCTCTCGCGGGGCGACAGTCTGTACCATCAAGCACCACTGATCGATATATTTTCAGATTAGCAACTTATTTATTTTAAGAATACCTTTCACTTCATCAAAATCTAATCAAAACTTCAGCGTTCTAAATGTAGGTGGTTGTGATTATTTCTTATACGATGAAAGACTGCTTTTTGCATAACTGCCCGGTTGGCCCAGAGGTAGTGAACCGGACTCGTAATCCGAAGGACACGGGTTCGCCTCCCGGTCGCGGCATCCTTTTTTTTTTAAGCCTTTTGTTTTGCAGACCGCCGGCGAAGACACCATCTGCGTGCGTGAGTTGCTGGGAGCTACTGACTTTTGAGGTCCGGGGGTCCGGTCAAAGGTTGCCTCATGCGGATAAATTAACTGGAGACATTCTGTGAACTTTGTTTGTGTGTGGACTGAAGCAGCGATCGCTCCCAAAAGAGCCGCATGCAACGAGCGGAGCTAACACCGCCCGCTCGGAGGAGGAAAAGCTATCATTAGCCTCGAAGGTGGGCTAATGCTAAAAAAAGGAGCTGCAAATGGCGGCGCGCGCAGAGGGCTTTTGGTAAGTTATCTTAAGCTACTAGCACTAACAGTAAGTCAAATGAGTAATAAAAAAGAGCTAATTTTAAAATAACAACATATTAGAGATACTGGCTGTTACAGAGGGCGTAGTTAATGTAAATAGGTCTTTGTAGGGCGTGGCTTTCAGACCTCATTATTCATAAACCGGTCGTTTAGAACGGAAGTGAAATTTGGCAGAATTAGAAAGGGGATATTTTATTATCTAAGCATTATTTTGTGTATAAAATTGACTGAAAATGGTCTGGATAGCCCACAGATAAACCACAAAAAATTATATATCCTACATTTGGTCCCCTTTAAGGCAGTTCAAATGGGAGGGGAGGCAGAGCAGGCAGAGTGTTTAGCATTCTGACTGCCTGATGAACAGAGCTGTCTCTCAGTCTGCTGGTACGAGCCTGGAGACTCCTCAGTCTCCTCCCTGATGGCAGCAGTCTAAAGCGGCTGTGTAGTGGGTGTGTGGGATCACCTGCCATGCAGAGGGCTTTCCGAGTGAGGCGTTTGCTGTGTAAGTCCTGCAGTGAGGGCAAGGAGGTGCCGACGATCTTCTCAGCTGCTCTCACGATGCGCTGGAGGCTCTTGCGGCATGATGCAGTACATGCACCAAACCACACCGTGATGCAGCTGGTCAGGACACTTTCTATGGCACCCCTGTAGAAGGTGCACATGATGGGGGTTGAAGCTCCAGCCCTTTTCAGCTTGCGGAGAAAGTAGAGGCGCTGGTGAGCCTTCTTGGCCAGTGCTGCAGTGTTCCTGCTCCAGGACAGGTCCTTCGAGACGTGCACTCCCAGGAACTTGGTGCTGTCCACTCTCTCCACTGCGGTGCTGTTGATGGTCAGAGGGGCATGTTGTGCATCCCTCTTCCTGAAGTCCACAACAATCTCCTTTGTCT
This sequence comes from Garcialebias charrua, assembly GCA_038048925.1. Taxonomy (NCBI): domain Eukaryota; kingdom Metazoa; phylum Chordata; class Actinopteri; order Cyprinodontiformes; family Rivulidae; genus Garcialebias; species Garcialebias charrua. The sequence goes on from JBBPBX010017525.1 coordinate 8,481, forward strand.
TCTCCACGTTGAGAGTGAGATTGTTGTGTCCGCACCACAAGGCCAGGCGGCTCACCTCGTTCCTGTAGTCCGTCTCATCGTTGTTGCTGATGAGACCTACCACTGTTGTGTCGTCCGCAAACTTGATGAAGTGGTTGGAGCTGTACGATGGTGTGCAGTCGTGTGTTAGCAGGGTGAATAGAAGGGGGCTCAGCACACATCCTTGTGGGGCCCCTGTGTTCAATGTGATGGTGCTAGATGTGTTACTCCCGATCCGTACTGTCTGTGGTCTCCCGGTCAGGAAGTCTAGCAGCCAGTTACACATTGAGGTGTTCAGCCCCAGACTGTCCAGTTTATGGATGAGCTGTTGGGGGATGATGGTGTTGAATGCCGAGCTGAAGTCGATGAACAGCATTCTAACATAAGAGTCCTTCGTGTCCAGATGTGTGAGAGCTGTGTGGAGGGCAGAGGAGATGGCATCGTCGGTTGAGCGATTAGGTCGGTATGCAAATTGGAAGGGATCCAGGGAGGCAGGGAGGACAGATGTGATGCTTTTCATGACTAGCCGTTCAAAGCACTTCATCAGGATGGGGGTGAGTGCTACTGGGCGATAGTCATTGAGGCATGCGGGCGTTGCCTTCTTTGGGACAGGGATGATGGTGGTGGCTTTGAAACAGGTGGGGACGATGGCCTGGCTCAGTGATGCTACATCCAGACCGAACGCCTTTTCAACGGCAAAAAAGCTCGACACGCACGCAAGTGGACGCACTGGACCCAGTGGTGTCCAAACCAGAACGTGAAATTGCGGCTGCGTTGCGGCGGCGGGGGGGAGGAGCTTACCGGTGTACAGAGTTCCTCTCTGCACTCCGCCAGGCAAGGAGCTTTTTATTTTTGTCCTCGTAGAGCAGACTTGACTGGTCGTGAAGGACTTGTCGCGACCACAGAGCTACAATGAGTTTCTCTTCCATAGTCCATGACTCTGCGGGTTTTTTCTGTGTCCCACAAACAATACGTCACATAGTTGCGCAATACTCCCGTCCCCTCGTTTCCGCGTCACATAGCGGACTCCCCCTTTCTCCTCCACCCGACTCTCCTGATTGGTCGGACACGCGTTCACGAGTTTGAACGGCGAAAATCTTCAGCATGGTGAATGCGTGGTTTGGAGGCTGACGCGGGTTCACGTGCACGAAAAACGCTTTCCAGCACGCTCAACACGCACGTGACGTGACGCCCGACACCAAGAGACGCCTGGAGGCGCGTCCCCCATTGACTTTGCATGTAAACCGGACACTCCTGCAGTTGAAAACGTGTTTGGTCTGGATTCACCATGAGATGTTAAAGATGTCCGTGAAGACCGCTGCGAGTTCCCTTGCACAGTCCTTCAGCACACGACCAGGTATGTTGTCAGGACCAGAGGCCTTCCGGGCGTTAATCTTGATAAATGAATGACACATGCGCTGCAGCTGAACGTGGTTTTGCGTAGGGACAGATAGACCAAGGACAAAGACGCTGTNCGCGGCTTTTTTCTGTGTCCCACAAACAATACGTCACATAGTTGCGCACTAGTCCGTCCCCTCGTATCCGCGTCACATAGCGGACTCCCCCTTTCTCCTCCACCCGACTCTCCTGATTGGTCGGACACGCGTTCACGAGTTTGAACGGCGAAAATCTTCAGCATGGTGAATGCGTGGTTTGGAGGCTGACGCGGGTTCACGTGCACGAAAAACGCTTTCCAGCACGCTCAACACGCACGTGACGTGACGCCCGACACCAAGAGACGCCTGGAGGCGCGTCCCCCATTGACTTTGCATGTAAACCGGACACTCCTGCAGTTGAAAACGTGTTTGGTCTGGATTCACCATGAGATGTTAAAGATGTCCGTGAAGACCGCTGCGAGTTCCCTTGCACAGTCCTTCAGCACACGACCAGGTATGTTGTCAGGACCAGAGGCCTTCCGGGCGTTAATCTTGATAAATGAATGACACATGCGCTGCAGCTGAACGTGGTTTTGCGTAGGGACAGATAGACCAAGGACAAAGACGCTGTGGAACGCGTGAAGCAGCAGACAGCAAGATGTAGTGGAGGAACCACGAGCTAACATGCTAATGCTAACGGACCCGACAGGCGGCGGTCCGAGACGCCAGCTGGGGCCGGGAGATCGCATCCATGTCTGCCTGGCAGCCTCAGATGTTTGATGGACACCAAGGTAACATGCTAAAACGCAGATAAACAGCTGGGCAGCCTTTTTGGAGGGACGACACAAAGCTAACGGTGGGCTAGAATGCTAAAGCGGCCCGGACCCGACTGGCACTGCGGCGGAGAGCCTGCTGCAGCCTGGAGCTCGCATCGATGTCTGCCTGGTAGCCTCAGATGTTGGATGAAGATCGAGGTAACATGCTAAAATGCGGATAAACAGCTGGGCAGCCTTTTTGGAGGGACCACACCGAGCTAAAGGGGGGCTAAAATGCTAACGAGGCCCGACCGGAGACACGGACCCAACGGGCGGCGAAGACCAGCTCACAGTAAGAAATTGTATTTTTTTTTATTTAATTACAGTACTGTATGTCTCTAAATGTATTGTACAGTACTGTATGTGTTTTTTGATAATTATGTAGCTGTGTTAGGATAGGTAACTTGGTAACTGTTCATTACCGTACATGTACGTGTATCAGTGGCGGCTCGGGTGGTCCCCGACTTACGCCAAAATCGGGTTACGAACGGACCGTAGGAACAAAACACGTACGTAAGTCGAGGACTCCCTGTATTTATTATATACGGTATTGAGGGAGTTTTTCCTTTCCACTGTCACCTTCATGCTTGCTCAAGATGAGAGTACTGTACTGTGATGGAGTTGAATTCAAAGCTGTCTGCTTTTCAGATAAATAGTGTTAAATTATTATTTTCATAGATAAATAATGTTAAATTATTATTTTTATAGATGAATGTTTCTGTTCAGTGCCCTGAGACGACTTTTGTTGTGACATGGCACTATATAAATAAACTGAATTGAACTGAATTATTGATACTGTCCTCTTTTCACAAGCATTAACAAGTTAAATGCCACGTGTTGCATGCATCAATCAATCAATCAATCAATCAATTGATTCACTCATTTAAATAAAAAAATCTCAGTCTACAAACACATTCTCTGACAACACTTATTTACATGAGTGAAGAGGGAGCAGGAAGAAGAAAATCTTGTACAGACCTGCCCCCTTTCTCAATAATTACAAAAATGTAGATACTGTAACCAGATAGCTAAGCTAACACCATACTGTATATGGTTATGCTGTTTAAGTAAAAGCATTATAGTGACAAGACAACTGATTCACGTTGAAATATCTGAACTGCATTTATTTTTTTTATTTTTTCATTGACCTTTTATTTATCCAGGTAGTCTCATTGAGCCACGAGAACTCATTTTCAAGAGAGACCTGATTAGGGAGCAGATGGTGGGGTTAAGGGCCTTGCTCAGGGGCCCAGAGTGGAGCAAATGAGGGTGGAGGGAGGTGTGGGTGTTTCACCTTTTTCCACCCACATTTTTTGATGTTGTCTGTACCGGGACTTGAACCGGCAATCTTCCAATCACAGGCCCACCATCTCTAACCACTGCATCACCACTCCCTCAAATTTATTTTCCATTTCAAAACCATGGGTTAAGTGTAGAGGTAACATTAGTGAATGCGATTAGGCCTAAACGTTCAGGAAGAATGCATCAGAAACAAGCAGTAACTGCCTACAAAAATGTATTCAAAATTAGGGATGTAACGGTACGCTAAAATCACATTTCGGTTCGGTTCAATTACAAGGAGGGCTCGGTTCGGTTTATTTTCGGTACAAAAAAAAAAGACAAAATAAAGACTTACAAAATGTTTATTTTGAAAATATGCCAAAAATATGTTTGTATTGTATTGTAGTAATAAATAAAAGTGACCCATTTGGATGATATTTTAAATAAACAGCACTCTACAATAAATAAATTATATTAACAATAATAAAAATCTTAATAAATAAACTTAATCTTAATAAACTTAATAAACTTAAATAAACTTAATCTTAATAAACAGTCAGAACCAGAACAATAAGAAGCAACAGACTGTTTACAATCTAAACTAATCAAGTTTTTGTCCAGTAGCAGCAGTGTGACTGTATTTGTCCTCATTACTGTACTCACAACCTCTTCTTTGTAGGACAGGTCCTGGAACAGTTCAGAGTTCAGTTCAGTCATCACACACTTCTTAGCTGCAGCAGGTGATCTCTGGTGGATTTCCCTGAAGTGGAAGAGAGATGCTACCTCTGTAACTGGAAATACTGGAAATAAAACACAGAGGTAAAAAAATAAGTTAATAAGATTATGATTTTAAATAATAATAAATATATAAATAATAATTATAATAAAAGAACAATACCTCTTGAACGGTTGAATATCTCACTCATCATCAGGGCAGGGCTTAAATCAGCTCCAGGACTTGTTGACAATCGGTTTTAGTTTTTTCATAAAGAGCTGAACTTTTTGACTTAAGTGTTGACGTGATGAATGTCTCGTAGCAAGGATCAACTGCGCATAAAAAAACATTCAGACTTAGATTCAGAGCTTTAAAAACTCATACAGTTTGTGTTATTGATCTGGACCGATCTAAATTACCTGATGAAGTTGTTTAAATGCAGCTGCCGTTTTGTAGCGCTGTTTCTTCGTTCACGTTCGGATGAAGTCGTTTCAAACGAGTTCACGTTAGATGGGTTGCTGCTGCAGAGCCAGTCTTGTGAAAACAACGTCCACACACACAGCTTAGTGTGCTCGTCTTTTAACAAGAAAACCATAATGTTCCCAAACAGGAGACCGCAGCGAGAAGCTAACGGCTAATGCTGCGCGTGCTGCGCAATAATAGCTCCGTGCTGAAACGCACCCAGGAAATTTTGTTCCGCGGTGCATATATTAACGTTCAATGAGTGAAAAAACAACAGAAACGGTACGGAGGTGGACCGAACCGAACGTGCTGTACCGAAACGGTTCGGTACACCCATGTGTACCGTTACATGCCTATTCAAAATGTTTTATCTAAATATTTGCTTTTAAATGCTTGTATCCAGTTGTGTACTTTTTACACAAGAATTTACAGTAAAATATATGTAAAAATGAGTAGGTGAAGGGCTTGAAAGAGCACAATCACTTCACATCTTCAAATGAAACAATATATATATTTTCAGATTACTGTATATGTAACGGTATATTTATTTTTCAATTTTTATATATCTGAGGGCAGAACATGAACAGTTGAATAAATGTATCAAAGCATCAAAATGTTTGTAACTTGAACCGAACAGAAAAACAGAATTATATACAGTATATATATTTTTTAATTACAATATGCCTTTGTGTATTTTTATATGTACATACACAGTACTGTACATATTGTATAGAACTAATCACATAGCAGGCTTAACGCTCTCTGAAGCTGTCAGTGTATGTTTAATCAAGCCAAAGGGTGACTGACCATCTGGTCAAGTTCTGATTTCTAACTTTTCAGCTGAATCAGGTTGTTTTAAACTAGACAGCACATGACAGGGGCTCTGGCTCATATCATCCTCTTTTCTTTCAATCACAAGGTAAACCCTTTAGGACAACCTTTTGCTGTACATAATATCTACCTGCTGACAATACCACAAATGTAGAATGTGCCATGAGGAAAAAAGAAAATATTTAAGTTGCAGCTTGCAGACAGTTTTTGTGTTCTTATACAATACTGCACACAGAGAATAATGTTACAGTATTTACAAAAAAAAATGTTCTGGGTTACCGTTTGCCAAACGGTGGCTGGAAAAAGGTATGGTTTGTGTCATAACATAATTTTGCTTGTGAGTTATTAATATTCTAATAAAAGTTGATGGGTGTGTTACCCTTCGGGGGGAAGTCGAGTGTGTTACACTGTACCAAAGTACAGTTACATATTAGAAGTGAACAAAACTAGAACAATATTCCATGTGACGTAACATCTGTGGAATTTCCGAGTTGACCCTCATGCGTGGAGGCGGAACGCTACAAGAGCAGCAGTCATCGCAGTCTACTGGCTGTGTATTTTTCACATTGTTTTTTTTGTTGTTGTTTATTTCTAATTAATTGCAATGGTTACTTCGTGTTGGGTCAGTGGGTGTTCTAGTCGGGTAGACGTTTGGGCAGAGCGCAGGTTTCACTTAATCCCAAAAATAAGTACCAGTAAACGTGAAGGATTTATCTCCATCAGAGGAGCTCACCGCAGCTCCTTCCTCTGTCTGACTGCTAGGATCTGCTCTCGAAGACGTCATGCTTTTGTCCGGTAAACAAAATATTCTACATAAATCATTTTGTGAAACAATGTCAGAACAATGTTAGAGTACAACTGTCTGTGTGTTGGAGCGGTTTTTTTCTTCTTCAGGATTTAGCACAGTGTACTGCTGTGGTTAGCTTAGCATGTCGCTAATGCGACATGCTAACTTCCAACACGGTAACACGGTGCTGGTCCTGGTCCGTGTTGAGCCTTGACTGTTTGTTGGCTGTGTGTTATTTTAGTTAAACCTTTATTTAGCTGGTTAGATATGATTGAGACAGTTTACACATCTTTTTTGGATTTAAAGCTGTGAAGCTCCTCGTTGTGCACTCCTCGTAGTAATTAAATAATTAATGATATCAGAGTAACTTCATGGTGACAAGTTGTCCGCTTCGTCTGCCATGATTTCTTTCTCCAACTCATTCAACTCCGACCACTGCTATTTTGCTCTTGTGCCTTGGTCAAGCTAGTAATGTATTTAGCTGTGGTAGCTCGAGTCTGTTTGTCCGCCATTTCTGCCTTTACGGGTGGCGAAAAACCCGGTATTGCGCAATACTCGTCACGTGTGTGGGAACTATGTATTGCGAGCTTTCTTGTCTTATAAACTTGGAGAAGAGTGTGTCTGTGACTATGGTACACATCTGGAAACTGCCTGAAAAGCTGTTAACATCTGCGAGATTGCTGTGTGTGGTATTTTTACATATTAGAGCAGGTCGAAAAAGCATATTACTGTTAGAACGTTGTCGGCTGGGTTCTGTCAGACCCGTTTCCTGCTCCATTAAAAAGTGGACCGGAACCGACCTTAAGTGGCTCCGAGCGAGTCCGTGTTTGTTCTGCAGCTGCAGTGCTGGGTTACTAAACGTAGCTAAGTCGTGCCTGTTTTAATTGTGATTGCCACGTTTCAGAATTTTGGGAAGTTAATTTAAAGCGTTTGAGTTGTTTAAGAGTCTAGAGTTGCGTGCTAAGCTAACGTTACAGAGACGTGTCGTACACGTTTGTTTATGAGCTGTGATTGGATAAACGAGAGCTGTGAGCTGTCAATCACTCGTGGCGAGCGCTGATTCGCTGTAGTGGGAACGCACGCCGTTGCGACCAACCCACTTTGTCGTCATTTCCGGCACTG
>JBBPBX010017525.1:35352-46732 GCA_038048925.1 Garcialebias charrua
CACACATACATACATACATACATACATACATACATACATACATACATGCATGCATATATGCATATATATGCATAACATATGCATATATATGCATATATGCATAACATATGCATATATGTAACGGTACACGTGGGTGTACCGAACCGTTTCGGTATGGCACGTTCGGTTCGGTCCACCTGTGTACCGTTTCGGTTATTTTTTTCACTCGTTAAACATTAACGGGAGAATTTATGCGCCGCGGAACTAAAGTTCCTAGGCAAGTTTCAGCACAGCGCTATGGACCTTACCAAGCTCCGCCCACAGGGCCGCGTTTCATTGGCTAATGCCCATAACACGTCACAGCGCAGCTTCCACGTGCGTGCCGGTCTCACAAAACAAACGCTACGGTAGCGTTTGTGAGACCGGCACCACATGCTACTTACATTGCTAGCTAGCATACGTGCAGAATTTTTTTGCGTCAGGGCTGGAAAAATGGTCCTCCACCGTCAGTGGGGTATCTGTACAGGAGATGTCAGGTACCCTGACCGTATTTGTGGAAGTAAAATTCACCGTTTCCCTATATGTGAAACTGAATGCCTTGCTTGGATCAAAGCTTGTGCACGACCACAAAACTGAACAATTATTTCTTTCACCAGCAGAGAAGGGTTGACCTGCTTTTGAAACCTGCTAGTTAACAACACGCGGTCACGATGAGAGAAAGCCACAGTTCACTGAACGTCCTGGAAGTTGGGAAGAAACAGCTCTGCTAACTCCACATGAGCTAGCTAACACAACGAGCTCTACTGTCGATTTCACCTAAAACTGCACAAAATCGTGACACGAAGGCTGGATTTTAACTAACACACCGGACGGCTGAGCTCGTTAGCCCTCACAAAAGTCGCTGTCGGCGTGTTTAGCAGCTAAAGCAGCAACGGCTAACCAATGGAGATTACAGTTAGCATTAGCTTTGCGACCAAGGCACACTCAAAGTTTTGCCAACAACAGAAATCACTGATTTCAAAAGTAACCCTCAAAACCATGAATGCCTGACTTACCCAGCCTTGCAGAACAATAGGCATCAGTGATCCTGTCCACAGCTGTAATAATGCTGAGCGAGCGTGTGAGGAGCTGATATTTTCCTCATCAGACGGTAGCATTAGCTGTGATGCGCACGCTGTTGGAAGCATCGCGTGGCTCAAACAACTTCATAACGTCCAAAAAAAAAATAACATGAACTTGTTGGTTCCCCTGTCCATTGTCATGGCTGATATTTTGTTGGAATCTGGCAGAAATGATACACTATTCGACTCAGAAATACCCTGAAGAGTCAGTCGACGCCATGTTTACATTGAAACTAATGCTGCGCTTGGGAGACATGGAGCCGGTCGGAGCTTAGGGGGCATTTCTGGGCGGAGCTTGGTAAGGTCCATTATCTTGCAGCACGCGCAGCATTAGCAACCTAGCATGTCGTTGCGGTCTCGTGTTTGAGAACGTTATGGCTTTCTTGTTAAAAGACGAGCGCAAATCCAAAGCTGTGTGTCTCACAGAGATTAGATCTGCAGCAGCAACATGTCTGACTTGTTAACAGACTTGAAACGACGTCATCTGAACATGTTCAGCACTTTGGTGTGGACTTGTTCCTGTTTAAAGTGCTTTATAAATAAAATGGTATGGTATGGTATGGTATGAACGTTTCTTCTACAAAGAAAAGCAGCTTTGTGCAAAGACCGATAACAGTAGCATTTAAACAACCTTCAACAGGTACCGTATTTTCCGGCTTATAAGTTGCCCCTTTTTGCCTACCGTATTTTCCGCACTATAGGTCGCAGTTTTTTGCCTAATTTGCATGCCCTGCGACTAATAGCGAGGTGAGACTTGTTTATGGATTTTTTTCATCATATTTTTAGACCAATTTTTGGCTCAGTTATGACCGTTTTTCATTTTGGCAAAAAATAGTGCAGTACCACTTTCGGCCGCTAGGGGTGCAGTACCACTTTTGCCCGCTAGAGTACACCAACCGTTCCCAGCTTATGTGTCTATCCGAAAAAAGCCTCCTCTGCTCGTACTGACTCCGTCGCAACCCGGCCTCCTGCTCTGGAGCTCTGACACTTCCAGAGAGTCCACAGACCATTTTCAGCTCATGTGTTCATCAAATTTATTTCCATCAATAACAAATCCAACACGAATAACTACACACAGTTCTACAATAATTGATCATGTATTTACTAATATAACTGATGCAAATATACTAAGTGGTATTTTGATGACTGATCTAAGTGATCATTTACCAGTTTTTACAATTTACAATAAAGAGGTTATAATTTCAAATAAAACTGCAGAGAAGAAAACAATAATAAATACATCAATTAAAGCATTAAATAGACTAAAAAAGGATTTAACAAAACAAAATTGGAGCGATGTCTATGTTGAAGATGTGAACAAAGCATATGATGAGTTTATGAACATTTTAAATGTGTTGTATAAGAAAAATTGTGTTCAAAAAAATTATGTAAAAAAAGGTACTGTTGATCATCCATGGATGACAACAGGACTGAGAAACGCTTGCAAAAAAAAGAATTATTTGTACTCTTGTTTTTTGAAGCATAGAACTCCTGAGGCTGAAAACAAATACAAAAAGTATAAAAACAAACTGGTGGGAATCATAAGGAAACAAAAGAGGGAATATTACAGTGAACAACTAAACAAAACAAATGGTGAAATAAAATCAACATGGCGAGTTATAAATAATGTTCTGAATAAACACAAGAAAGGAACTAGTTTATCACGCTGTTTTGTGAAAAGTGGTAATGAAATATATGATAACAATGAAATTGTAAATGAATGTAATGAATATTTTGTAAATGTTGGATCAAACCTGGCAAAAACGATACAAAAAGTTGATAAAAACGTGAGCTACTTACTTAATGATCATAAAAATACTATGTTTCTATTAGGGATGTGCCGATCGATCGGAAACCGATCAATCGGCACCGATAATCATTAAAGCGGATGTGATCGGCTTTTGCCTTCAATTACCGATCACAGAGCCTGTGATGCGAAGTTTGCTAACTGCAAAACGTGCGACGAAAAAGTACCTCGTGGAAGAATTTCAACGAAGTCCTTCAACACAACAAACCTAATTCGTCATTAAAATGTTTTAATACGTTTTAATAACTTACCAAAAGCCGTCTGCCAGCGCCGCCATAAGCAACACCTGTTAGCATGTAGCTCCACCGAGTAGCTCCACCGAGTCCGCTCCGCTGCGCAGTTACGGGCAGTCCAGTTTAGCTGCGGCTTCAAAAAGGCTGTCGGCTTTGTTATTCCAAGTTAGCTGGGTGTCCCCCGATATCTTCTGCTTCCAGTCCGACATCGAGGCGAGCTCCAGGAACCTCTGATCGCACAAAGCCGGCTGTCTGCTGCAGGTCCGGTTTAGCATGTTAGCCTTAGCTCATACCATGAGCTGCTGGTCTCGCGCGGTGCTGTGTGAGCGCTCGGCGGAGCGATCGCGGCTGCTGCTCCAGTCCTGAGACATTCACAGAGTTCAGGGAGTGTTTCCAGTTAATTTATCCGTATGAGGCATCCTCTTATGGGAGAAACAGTCCTCCAAAAGCCGACTGCCGAGTGTGGAGGCGGTATTTCCTGGTTCTTCTTCTTCTTCTATAGAGTTTAATGGCGGTTGGCGAACTCATATTAAGCGCATTACCGCCACCTGGTTCCCGCAGGAAGTTGTTCAAAAAAGCACGAAATTATTTAAAAAAAATAATAATAATGATACTTTACGTATTTATAAAGCCATTTGTAAAAACAGCCAACAGTGCAGCTTTAAGTAGCAAATGGGGTATTTTAGTTTTTTATATGAAGTAATAGATGTGTTTTTTTTTTAAACAATAAAATACCTTTTTTTTATTTATTGAAAGTTAGTAATGTAAACATTTTTCTTTGATAATGCAGTTGATAATTACTTTTATTTACTTTGTTCTCTGAAATAAATTAGTAAAAATAATATTTTTAAAGTTTTTCAGACAAAAACATATTTTTAAAATATGTTTTTGTCTGAATTATGGTGATTTTATGGTTCTGAAAATAACATGAGTGCTGCTTCTGGCTACAAGATCTGAAAAGTTTTCAGATCTTGTAGCCAGAAGCAGCACTCATAAATTACAGGTAAGCCATTTGATCGGTGATCGGTGATCGGTTTATGTGATCGGCTCACATATAGGCAATCGGTTTTTTGATCGGTATCGGTGATCGTCACACATAGGTGATCGGTATCGGTATCGGTTTCAAAAAACCTGATCGGCACATCCCTAGTTTCTATATGAAACTGATAAGGATGAAATAATGATGGTCACAAAAAAAATCTGATAAAAGATCTAAGGATTGGTATGATATGGACATGTTGGTTGTAAAAGACATAATGTCTTCTGTCATAGAACCGTTCACGTACATATGTAATTTGTCTTTTTCAACTGGTATTTTTCCAGATAATATGAAGGTAGCAAAGGTTGTCCCTATTTTCAAGAATGTGATAAGTCTATATTCAATAATTATAGACCAATTTCCTTATTACCACAATTTTCTAAAATTCTTGAAAAGTTATTTGTGATTAGATTAGACAAATTTCTTGATGACTATAACATTTTAACTAACAGCCAATATGGTTTTAGATCTAAAAACTCTACTTCTATGGCTCTTCTATGGCACTCACCCAGCACACTCACTCTTTGCCCCACTCCCCTCAGGACGGAGGTTGAGGAGCATCAAATGTAGAACCACTAGACTGAGGAACAGCTTCTACCCTGAGGCTGTTAGACTCATGAATGAATAAATAAAAATAAAATAAAAATAAACACTGCAAAATATCACATCATGCTGATGCTGATCTGTTTTCTTGTTGCTGTGTTCATCTGTGACCATCTGCTCATACAGACTCATGTTCGTGCTGCTGTTTATAATGATGTTTTTCCACTATATTAGGGCTTAGTGTATTACTAGTTGATGTTTTTCTTAGTTAATTCTAGATGTTATTACTGTTTTTCTCTTGCATTTGTTGTTGGATGTAACTGGGACCCCGTGTACATAATCTCGTTTTCATCACATGTACCACATGCGGTGCAAATGACAATAAAGACTCTCTGACTCTGACTCTTATGGAATTGACAGAACAAATTTCCAATGCTGTTGATCAAAAGCAACACTGTATGGGTTTATTTGTTGATCTAAAGAAAGCTTTTGATACAGTTGATCACACTATTCTCCTCGAGAAGTTAAATAAATATGGTATTCAAGGACTAACCTTGAAATGGGTATCTAGCTATTTAGAGGACAGAAGTCAATTTGTATGTACAGATAGACAATACCAGATCAAAACTCAACAGAATCACATGTGGAGTCCCTCAGGGTTCTATACTGGGACCTAAACTTTTTATTTTGTATATAAATGATTTGGTAAAAGTGTCTGGTATTCTAAGGTGTGTTCTTTTTGCTGATGATACCACCTTCTTTTGTTTTGGTTATGACTTGAAACAAATGTTTGAGTTGTTAAAAGAGGAGATCTCAATATTACAAACTTGGTTTAGTTTAAATAAGTTATCATTAAATTTAGATAAGACTAATTATATGTTACAGTATTTAGCAAAAATAAAATAGATACATTTTCTATCAAAATTGATGGTGTTGAACTAAGTACAGAGTGGATAAGGTGACGTTTTTGGGTGTAATTGTTGATAATAATAATAATAATAATAATAATAATAATAATAATAATAATGAATTCAATTTATACCGCACTTTTCATTAATAAAAATCTCAAAGTGCTACAACAAATAAAACAAGTGATAAAATCAAGTAAAATCAATAATAATATCAACTAAGATTAAAGACAGAATCATGTGGAGGCAGAATAGGCCTGCTTAAAAAATAAATAAATAAAACAAGTGATAAAATCAAGTAAAATCAATAATAATATCAACCAAGATCAAGATAAAATCATGTGGAGGCAGAATAGGCTTGCTTAAAAAGAAAAGTCTTTAAGCCGTTTTTGAAGTCAACCAGTGACTGTGGAGCTCTCAGGTAGTCAGGGAGGGAGTTCCATAGGCGGGGGGCAGCCACACAGAATGCCCGGTCTCCCATGGTCCTTAATTTGGTTCGTGGAATGTGAAGTAGATTACTGTTCTGTGATCGTAGAGACCGGGTGGATGAATATGGTGCAAGAATGTCCTTTAGATAGTCAGGTGAAGTTCCGTGTAAGCATTGGTGTGTAATGAGAGCAGTTTTGTACTGAATTCTGTAGGAGACAGGAAGCCAATGGAGGTTATGGAGAATGGGTGTAAAATGTTCAAATTTACGAGCTCTCAATAAAATCCTTGCTGCACTGTTTTGAATATATTGAAGCTTCTGAAGATTTTTGCCAGGGATTCCAATAAACAGGGATGATGAGAGATTGTCGTGGAAACAGCATGTAAATTTTGTTTGAACTAAGTTATCTAAATCTATTGGCGTATTGTATAAACTAAAGGACTTGTTAAATGATAGGGCTCTCACTTTGCTATAGAACTCAATTTTTGTTCCACATTTAATTTATTGTGTGGAGGTTTGGGGTAAAGCCTGTACAACTATAACAAATTCTATATTTATTTTGCAGAAAAGAGCAGTGAGAATTATTGCTAGAAAGCCTTATCGTCATCCATCAAATGTATTATTTAAACAACTCAAATTATTGAAATTTCATGAATTGGTAGATTACAATATTTTGTTAGTAATGCATAAGGCTCATAAGAATGTGCTACCCACAAATGTTCAAATGTTTTTCATAAAGAGAGAAAGCCGTTACAGTTTAAAAGGAACTGAAATATTTGTTAAACCTAGATATAGGACTAGTTTGAAGGGACGTTTTATTTCGAATAAGGGAGTGGAATTGTGGAATGTTTTGGAAAAAGATGTTAAAGATGTAAACTCTGTGATGAAATTCAAAAAAATTATCAAGGCTAAATTGCTAGCAAAATACTAAATATTCAAGTAATGCATCCTAATCTATTTGTTGATTATTGAGTGTGAAATATTACTAAATTGATTCGTTGTTTTTGGAAGTTAATTGTTTGAATTGATTGTTTGTAAATTGTTTGTTTTGTTTTTTTTGGGGTAAAAAAGGGGCAGACAAAATAAGAAAATTTTCTTCTTTCTGCCACCTTTCATTTTATGTATTTTGATTTTTTTTCTCATATTTATGAAATGGGTTTTTCCATTATCTTTTATGTTGTTTTTCTTAAATATGTAAAATGAATAAAACTTTAATAAAAAAATAAAAAAATGTGTCACAAAAAAGCCTCCTCTGCTCGGACTGACTCTGTCGCTGCCCGGCCTCCTGCTCTGGAGGTAAGAACTACAAAACCACAGGACAGATTTTCTTTAAACTTACAGAACGTAATTACTAGGTGGCCATTTACAAACTGTTAGCTGCAGGAGATGTTTAGAGCTAAAAAAAAAATCGATCTTTTAGCATCGTTGTTTGTTAGCAGTTAGCTTACCGTAAACGGATACTATTTAGATAAATAACTCATGATCTACAAGACAGATTTTTATCAAACTTAGAGAACGTAATTGGTCATTTACAAACTGTGACCTGTAAGACATTTGAGCTAAAATTTGATTTATTTATAATTTATTTTAGCAGCACACGCGACGAGTTTGGAAGACGTCAAAGCGAAACAATTTAAAATCCAGCTGATTTGAACATTTCGTGAATTTATTAAAGAACGGTTAAGCTCAGGAACCCTTGTGCTAAAATGTCAGCTAAGAAATATATTTTTAAAGCGTTTATTTAGCTAAATTTTAAAGAAATAAAGCCGTCCCACCCGCGCGCGTGCACATGGCGAAACTACTTTTTTAAATCCAGCTGATTTGACCATTTCGTGAATTTATTAAAGAACGGTTAAGCTCAGGAACCCTTGTGCTAAAATGTCAGCTAAGAAATATATATTTTAAGCGTTTATTTAGCTAAATTTTGAAGAAATAAAGCCGTCCCACCCGTGCGCATGCACTAGCGAAACTACTTTTTAAATCTAGCTGATTTGACAATTACGTACATTTATTAAGGAAAAGTCCAGCTAAGACACATCTTTGCTATAATTTTCAACAAACAAATAATTGTTTTTACCGTGTTAATCTGGTAAAGTCCTTCCGTGCTCGCTCGCTTCTGTGGCCGCCCTTTTCAGCAGGGCAAATGAGGCGCTGACGCATCGCGTAGCGGTGACACATAATAGATGCAACCTAAATAAAGGTGCGATCTGTTTATGGATTTTTCCAATTTATTGGCAATAATTGATCAAAGTGACCTATAGAACGATGCGATTAATCAGGCGGAAAATACAGTAATTTTTCATGCCCTGCGACTTATGGGGCGAAGAGACATATTTAGGGATTTTTCCCATATTTTTAGACCAATTTTTGGCTGAGATATGACCGTTTCCATTCATCCTGACGAATAAAATGGAGCAGTACCACTTTTGGCCACTAGGGTCCACAGACGGTTCCTAGATCATGTGTACGACAGCAGACTCATCTGGTCGGACTCACTCTGTCGCAGCACGGCCTCCTGCTCTCTGGAGGTCTGAACTACTGTTAGCTCAGTGTTTTACTGTTAGTAATGCAAAATAGCTCAAGAACCACCAGACAGATTTTGATGAAACTTACAGAAAGTAATCACTGGATGGACATTTACAATCTTTTAGTTGTAGGAGATGTTTGAGCTAAAATTCAGTTTATTTATAATTTATTTTCGCAGCGCGTGCGCACTTTTGGAAGACCGTCAAAGCGAAACAATTTAAATCCAGCTGATTTGAACATTACGTTAATTTTTTAAGGAAAAGTTAAGCTCAGAAACACTTTTGCAATAATGTCAGCAAACATATATTTTTATAAGGTGTATATCTTGTTAAATTTTAAAGAAATGAAACGTATCCACTCGCTGCTGCGTATGCACGCTTCGCAGCACCGACGTAGCGAAACTATATATTTTTTAATTCAGCTGATTTGACCGGTACGTGCATTTATTAAGGAAAAGTTCAGCTCAGACACATCTTTGCTATAATTTTCAGCAAACAAATAATTGATTTTAAGTGTTAATCTTGTTAAAGGCCATGTTTAATGTTAGTTTTAGGGGCAGAAAAATAATATTTAGAGGTAATACAGTAATTTTGGTAATCCTCCCTGCTTTCCAAATTAATAGCAAGAGCCTTACAGCTACAAATCAGGGGTAAAACGCTGAGCCTAAAAAAAACATGCGGTTTTGGAGTCACGTGACGTAGAAGGAGGAGGCGAAGTAGTCGGAAGTTGTTGTATTGTATTGAATTGTATTGAAGCGAAAGAGGTCCAATAATGGTTAATATTTGTGTGTGCGGGGGTTGTTCGAACTCCAGTTTGTCTGGACATTGTGTCCATCGATTTCCTGCACCAAAAAACCCAGCTTTCAGAGCTTGGGTGAGGTTTGTCCGGTTGAAAAGGCAGGATTTCACCAACAGAAGCGCCACGACCAACTCCGTGATTTGTAGTGCGCACTTCCGTCAGGAAGATTACAACGACAGCGACCTGAACGAACACAGGATGGGCTTCAGAAGTAAGGACAAGATCAGGCTGAAATCCGCTGCAGTACCATCAGTTCACAGCAGTGGGACCGACAGAAGCAAGCAAGATCCACCGGGACCTGATACAGTACAGCTGTAAACAACAATGGCGGCTGCCAGCTGCAGTCTCTCAGGAGCTCCATACCGTCCAGCAGCTCGTAAATTGGAAGTAGCCAGGGTATGTTTTTGAAGAACGTTTATTGGCAGAATATTTTTTGTGGTTAAAATGGAATTATATAAGTATGAAAGTAATGTCTATACTGTACATAATGTCCATGTTTTAAAAATAATGTGTGCAGCTAAGTATAAAATTCAGAGATCGCACTACCTCTCTCTTAGCCTGGCCCTCGCCTTCCTGCACAGCTCCGCTCAGTTCTCATTTCCCTTCACTGCTCAGTCTGGGATTTCTCCCATAGACAACGATTTCTCCGGCTGATTTTTGACCGGACCAATCAGAGAACAGAAGGGGCGGAGTTTTTGGACCCTAACCCACGCCCCCACCTGTCGCAGCTCGCAGCCTGCGAGCATCCGCATGTTCTCATTCAAAGCGATGCAAAGCGATGCAGGACTGTTTTATATGTGACACAAATGTATTAAATTCCCCTTCTTAATCCCTTATCTGGAGTTTTCTTTTGTTTTTTTGGCCAAAAGTCAAGTGATCGCTCCCTCCTCCTCCTCCTCCTCCTCTCTCTCCGCTGAGTGCAAAGAATAAGGAAGTGCCTCAGGTTGTCACGAGAGAAAAAAACTCGGGTTTTACGTTGTTGCCCGAGTCCCTGCATATTTTCTGGTCTTCTGGTGTGCTGGACCAGCGCTACATGGTTTTATTTTATATTTTTCAAACGTTTTATTAACATATAAACACAGAATATGCAGGCAGCGAGAGAAAATGCAGCAGGAGGCGGAGCTGATGTCAAGTTCGGCAGAGCACAGAGGGGGAGGGAGCAGAATGCTTTTCCCTGTTCAAAATTTTTCTAAGATCCAATGGTTTTGTTCCTCAGGCAGAGGCCACGCCTCCAGCAAGAATCGTTTCTCAGTGGAGAAAGTCCAGACCCTAGTTCGAAGCGAAGTGAAGGACAAGGGTGTGGTTTTAACCAGGCTACCTCTCTCTATGTTCAAATGAAACGTTATTATAAAAATAATGTCCTGCTCTAATCTTGGTGGGTAAGATAATAATTTACATGAGAGCTACTGATCCAAAACAAACTAAAATAACTAAGGGAAGCTTACGGTAGTTGGCAGCTCAGAACACCACATACAGAACACCATGGACTTTGTGGATAAGGTGAGGGATGTCATCATGGAGACTGATGAAACAATGGTCTCTTTTGATGTCACATCACTCTTTACGTGCATTCCTGTTGATGAAGCAGTAGAGGTGGTCTGTTTAAGGTTAAAATCAGACACCACTCTGAGCAACAGGACCACACTTTCCACAGAGCAACTGTGTCAACTCTTGAAACTGTGCCTGCAGTCAACCTACTTCACATATGGGGAGCAATATTATAGGCAGAAACATGGGTGTGCTATGGGGTCTCCAGTTTCTCCTATTGTTGCCAACCTGTACATGGAGGAGGTAGAAAAGAGAGCCTTGACGTCCTTTTCAGGGAGACCACCAAGTCATTGGTTCAGGTATGTTGACGACACCTGGGTTAAAATTAAATCTCAGGAAGTCCAACATTTCACTGATCACATCAACTCTGTGGATAAATATATCAAGTTCACACGAGAAGATGTAAGAAATGGCAGGTTGGCTTTCTTGGACTGTGAGGTCTCAGTTTCTG
>JBBPBX010017526.1:3763-24579 GCA_038048925.1 Garcialebias charrua
TTGTGGCTGTAGCTCAGATTTATTTGAGTTTTGAGGTGTTGATCAGCTGCTCCCGGTTGTAAAAATAAAAATCACCTTGTTGTCATGGTTACGCACCATAACAAATGTCCAAAACTAAAAAAGTTTCAGTAGAAATCCTGCACAGCATCCGATACCAGAGGAAAGAATCGTCCCAAAAATGTGATTTACAGCCAGAAAAAGAGGAATTAAAGTTTCCAAAAGCAAAACCTCAGAGTGAATTATGTCCATATCTGTACAAGGGTCAGTTCTTAATGTCTGTTTTTCAGCCTTCTTGAACTGGGTTGACTCCAGAAGTTCATCAGTTGCAGATGAAGATCCAGTGGTTGCTGTCATTTTCTCATTAAATTGTATTATTCGGTTCGTGAGACACGTGTGCACGTCTTGACGTTGCAGTAAAAGCAGTTGTAAGATTTGCTCGTAAACCATTGCATGAGTCAATCAAATATGTGCGATGAGAGCCGTCCGTCCTGACAGCAGCTCTCTCCACAACAAAATGAAACCTGTCCGGGGACATTGTTCAGCCGTGCATCAACCTTCTGCTTTCTTCTTCTTCTTCTTGTAACTTGCCTCAATGTGTGAAGGTGTCGGCTGTCATCGGTGAGAGAAATCCTGAGTCACCGTCGTGTTTCACTGAAGCCCAGGCGGCAGGTTTATCAGCTCCACAGCAAGCACGAGCAGAAACTGGAAACGTTTAAAAGCAGCGTGTTAGATGAGCAGGACGTGGGGTGGGGTCTAGACATTTAAACACCTCAGCACGAGGTGGAAGTCGTGTTGAAGCAGATTCAAAAAGTCGTCTAACAAAGGAAATGCATGATGGGAAGAATCCAGATGTTTTATGTAACAAGTCACGAGGATTACTGTGTAGTGCATTAAAACCCTGAATCCTTAATGGATCTTTATTTTATCAGAAGACACACGATGTTTGTAACCCCGTTATGTTCTTTGCTTGGTGAGACTTTAAACCAGATGATTCATGCTGAACAGGTCATGATTATTATTCAGCGCTCGCTCTGTTGTGCATGTGATTCGGTTTTTACGCTGGTTTAAAACGTCTCTACACATTTGTCTGTGTGCAGGACTTGAACAAGCGTCTGTCCCTGCCAGCCGACATCCGGATACCTGACGGTTACCTGCAGAAGCTGCAGCTGAGCAGCCCGCCCTTCGACCAGCCGCTGAGCCGCCGCTCCCGCCGAGCGTCTCTGGTGAGAAACCGCTCAGAGGAGGACGTTTGAGGACAGCAAAGATGATGAGGCCATTAGAGAGCATTTACTGCTGCAGAGGAATTTAAAATGGGATGCTACAGAGTTACTGGCTTTGGGGTTTGAGAACTGCAAAGAGCTCCGTCAAGAAAATATGAAACAATAAGATCTTTATGGTTATTGAGAGCTTTCTCTCTTAGGATCATTTGCGCAGAGTTAATTCAGAGGAAGTCTCCTCATGGCTCTGTACTAAAATGAAATGGGTCCAATTCTAAAACCATTGCATGTGATGTAATTCAGGCCAGAACAGTCAGATTCACAATCAGATCAAGTTCCAGGCAGATGATAAATAACTTGGTTTTAAAAGACCCGGTGGAATAATTAGCTAACCTCCACTCAATTTTAGAATAAAAAAAACTGACAGCTGGACAGATGTTTGTAATGTTCTGCAGCTACAGCATTTTGTGAAAGTGACTTGTTCACATTTTAAGCATTGTAGACCAGTTAAAACTTAAACCTGTTGGGTGTTGACGTAAGACATCGATACAAAGGAAAACACTCGGTTTGCGTGTGAAAAA
Source organism: Garcialebias charrua (assembly GCA_038048925.1). NCBI lineage: Eukaryota > Metazoa > Chordata > Actinopteri > Cyprinodontiformes > Rivulidae > Garcialebias > Garcialebias charrua. The sequence goes on from JBBPBX010017526.1 coordinate 5,562, forward strand.
ACAGTTTCTTTTAGATCTCAGAGAGCAAGAATCTGTGACGTCAGCCCCTCTGGACACCAGTCTGCATGCTCCTCGACACAAAACCACAAGATCAGTCTTTCTAAAAGAACCCTGAGACGTCTGAATGCTGGACCACGTCTGGTCAGATGATTGATCTCTCCAGGTCCAGTGAGTTTTTCAAGAACCGTGTTTGAACAGATGAGCATGGTTCACACCACTGAGAGGACTGTTAGAGGAGGAATGTTGCAGCACGAAGATCTAAAACACTCCTGAAGAGTTTGTAAAGAAGCTCGAGCTTAGGATGTCATCTGAAAAACTTTGAACTGTGCTTGTTAATCCAAGAGTAACTCAAACAGTCATTATTGACAGAACTTCAGACATCACATCCTGGGTGCCACAGAGGACCAGCAGAAACGTGAACTGGTTGCTTCTGTTGATGTCCTTCCATGTGTTCTGGTTTGTCCTGTCAGATCTGTTGGCAGAAAACTTTATTTAAAAAGCAGTCGTAACAGACGTCCTCTTTTTTCAATTATTGCCAGAAAGTTGGAGAGGTTGTATTTAGAACTTCTTTCAACGTTTCCCTCTTCAGGGTCTCCACAGCGAGTCATCCTCCTCCTCCATCTCTGTCCTTTGCATCCTCTGTAGAGGTGTCATCGGGCCGGAAATCCACGGCCCTACCCTACCCGAGCCCTTAGTTTAATTACCCAAGCCCGAGGGAGCCCGCTGATTTCCTAGAAATCACCGCCCGACCCGACCCTACCCGATTAAAAAAAAAAACAACAACAAAAAAAAAAAAAACACTACGTTTATTTATTAAGCTTTTACTGCGTTCTCCCACTCAGCAAAAGAACTTGATGTTGTTCTGTGTTTTGATGGAGGAGGTGTGAGCGCGCTGCTCGCAGTTTGCTGTTGAAGCTTCAGGAATGTCAGGAATGCGGCAACTTGTTCCGCCGCAGAGAGCAGTGTGCGGACGTGAGCGTGCACCTGACGCACGTCAGCTGGTGACATAATTTTGAGCTTGTTAAAGTTAGGCCACAGAAATAATGCAACTCTCTGCAAGTCGTGGATAATAATTTTGCGCTCCAGCACTTCTGCATGTCGCGCAGAAACACCTGCTGCGGAGAGTCTGTGTGTGAGGAGGACTGGCAGCTTCAGTTTCTCATTCCAGAGACAAACCAGGTTGGTGGGATATTTGTCACCCTCCAGTTCTCTCTGTGCACGGTAAAATGGTTCGAGAAATGTCACTAAAAAGTCCAGCATGTCGGGGGAGACGCTCGTCCAGGCGCGCACCGCGCGCCTGCTCTCTGGCTGAGTGGCTGCGCTCAGTGCGCTGCGGTTTTCACCATCTAAATTCACTCTATTAATTATTTCCTCATCAATAAACTTACTGCCTTATATTCTTTACAAGCAGATTAAAACAATTTTATATTGTGTGCATTTTTATTTAGTTTTGTTTGTGCTGTATGATTAAAAAAAACCACATCAAAGCCCGAGCCCGACCCGCGGCCCGCCAATCAAACGCAAAAATATGGCCCTACCCTACCCGAAGTCGGGTAGGGCTCGGGTAGGGTCGGGCTCGGGCAAAGAAACGACACCTCTAATCCTCTGTCAGAGTATATGCAGGGTCTTGAAAGTTATTAAAAGTTGATAAATCAATTTTGGGAAAATTAAGGGTCTTGAAAAGTATTAAAAAGTCTTGAAAGCGATTTGATGAGGTATTATTATTTTTTTTTTGCTGTTCTAGCTTTAAATAATTTGACAGCAAAAAGTATGTATGACGAATATTTGTTTTCCTCATCGCAGATGATTCGGAAACTGCATCGCACAAATTTAGAGTGTCAGGTTACAACAGCCTTTACGGCTAGGCCTATCTTGTGCGCATGCACGGCTGCTTTATCTCCAAGTTGAGTCTGTGTGTTTGAGTAAGTTGCTGCGAGACCGTGAGAACAATGGGTAAATGCAAGTTTTCTGACTCCTGGTTGGAGATGCCTGATTTTCAAGAATGGCTGAGGCCTGTCGCCGAGAATAACCGTGTTTATTTCTTATTCGCCATTGTTCAACCAAGTTACTTTAAAATAGCTACGAGTCTTGTTGTAACCTAAGCTATATTTTCTTAAACCTAGTCGTGGTTCAGTTTCTTCTTTTGAACTTTTTTCTTTCCACTGTATCTCAGTTCTGTTGTAGGTTTGAGATTCACAGATTTAATTGAAAACAACAGCAGTTTTGTAAATCAAAGATTTGTTGCTTAATAAAACAAAGTGACGATAAGGTCTTGAATTTATTTTGGAAGGTCTTTAAAAAGTCTTGAAAAGGTATTGAAATTAACTTCATTATTCCTGCATATACCCTTTAAACTACATCCATAAATCTCCTCTTTGTCTTTTTCCTGGCAGCTACATTTCTAACATCCTTCTACCAATATACCCACTGTCCCTCCTCTGGACATGTCCAAACCATCTCAGTCTGGCCTCCCTAACTTTATCTCCCAGTTGTTCAACATGTGCTGTACCTCTGATGATCTCATTCCTGATCTTATCCATCCTTGTCACTCCTAAGGAGAACCTCAACATCTTCATTTCTGCTACTTCCAGTTCTTTCTCCTGTCTTTTTGTCCATGTCTCTGTCTCCAGACCATACAACATAGCTGGTCTCACCACTGTCTTGTAAACTTTTCCTTTGACCTTTGCTGACACCTTTTTGTCACAAATCACTCCTGAAACTTTTCTCCATCCACTCCATCCTGCCTGGACTCTTCTTCACCTCTTTACCACAGTCCCCATTTTCCTGGCATCATAGTCCATGGTGATTCCTGCCTGACCTCATCTGTTAGTCGGTCCATCACCAGAGCAAACAAGAAGGGGCTCAGAGCCGATCCTTGATGCACTCCCACCTCCACCTTGAAGCTATCTGTCACTCCTACAGCACATCTCACCACTGTCCTGCTGTCCTCATACATGTCCTGTACCAGTCTAACATACTTTTCTGCCACTCCAGATTTCCTCATGCAATACCACACCTCCTCTCTTGGCACCCTGTCATATGCTTTTTCTAAATCCACAAACACACAATGGAGTTCTTTCTGACCCTCTCTGTACTTCTCTATCAACATCCTCAAAGCAAAGATGGCATCTGTGGTGCTCTTTCTTGGCATGAAACCATACTGCTGCTCACAAATAATCACTACAGTACTCATAAGTCTTGCTTCTACAACTCTCTCCCATATCTTCAGAACTCTGTTTTTAATTATTTAGAGTTGAAGCCTTGTTGAACAGAATGATATGAACTTCATTTATGTTGTGTAATAATATCACTGCAGGAGCATTACACAGTGTTGTACAGTGTTGTACAGTGTTGTGCAGTGTTGTACAGTGTTGTGCAGGCCACATCAGACTGTGAGCACTTTGAATAGTAGAAGTGAAAGTTGAACAGAGCGGGGTCACAGGGAGGCTGCATGCTGAGAAAGTCTGCTGTTCAAGGCGTGCTTTTATGAGATGCTTCAGGAAACTGAAGTGAGAGCTCACAGCTCGTCTTTGTACCATCTGATGTCATCCTTTTTGCTCATTCCCTCGTGTTGACGCTGCAGTCAGCAGCTTCTGTATGTGGCTCGTGGTTTTTCTTAGAATCTGCATCTGTCAAAAGCAGAACAAAATACCAAAACTCTGCCTCTCCCAGTTCATTTGATGTTTGCACGCTGCCCTGCAGTTGTTTCTAGAGCTCTGAATGGCTTTGCGTGTGTGTTTGACCTCTGACCTCTCAGCTCGTCGGAAACCGGTCTTCGTCCTGGTGTCAGTTGCTGCAAACGATCCCGATCTTTTGATTTGTTAAACAGCCATGTTTGTGTTGAGCTTTACGGCCAGACGTTTGTGAAGGCAGCATTTCTTTTCTGAAGCACGTAATGTTGCAAGTCCTATGAATTTTATTCAGCGTGAAATTAGTTTTTAATTAATCAAGTAATAGTTGTAAAAAAGGAAATACATTTTTTTTTAACATTTAAACTCAAGGCATAGGTTTGAGGAAAATAAAACCAGAAAATGTAGCTTTAAGTTTGGAGTAAAAAGTAAAACACCACAGTTGAAGTATTAAAGTTGTTTATGCAATTTTAGTTTGTTTTTTGACTCGTCTCACGTTATAAAAACATATTAGGTACGATTGTAGTTTAGGTGTTAGCGATGCTGCGAGGAGTCGTAAGGACTTGTCGGTTTTTGTTAATGTTAGAACTGTTTCTTTAATAAAGAATAAAAACTCCCAACATTAATGTTTGTCCTTTTTGTTTCCTCCAGTCAGAAATTGGGTTTGGGAAGCTGGAGACCTACGTCAAGCTGGACAAACTCGGGGAGGTATGTGAGACTGATGCCCTCGTCTTCCACGTGCTGAAGCTCTCGCAGTGACTAATAAAACAAACTGAGTTGACCTGTAACCCCTGACAACCACATCGTGCTGCTCTGGTCCAGCTCCTGAAGCCTTGTTCATTCAATCAGTCGTTTGTATTTTCCTCTGGCTCTCCAGGGCACGTACGCTACCGTCTATAAGGGGAGGAGTAAGCTGACGGAAAACCTGGTGGCGCTGAAGGAGATCAGGCTCGAGCACGAGGAGGGGGCTCCGTGCACGGCTATCCGAGAAGGTAAGAAGGTTTAGAGCACGGAAGTAAAGCTGTTTAGTTAAAAGGCAGCGAAGAAAACGCTCAGGTGCTTCGGAGTTTCAGTGCAAAGCTCAGGTGAATCAGTCGAGGGTTCATCTGTACACAATGTTAAAGAATCACTTCTGATCTTTTGAAGTAAGGTTCAGTGGAAAGGTTATGAACAGGTAATGTCTTNTCAGAGTCAGAGAATCTTTATTGTCATTTGCACCACATGTGGTACATGTGATGAAACAAGATTATGTACACAGGGTCCCAGTTACATCCAACAATAAAATGTAAAAGAAAACAGTAATAACATCTAAGATATGAACTAAGAAAAACATCAACTAAAAATACACTAAGCACTAATATCATAGAAAAACATTACTCCAAACAGCAGCACGAACATGAGTCTGTATGAGCAGATGGGCACGAATGAACACAGCAACATGAAACAGATCAGCAGCAACATGAAACAGATCAGCAGCAACATGAAACAGATCAGCAGCAACATGAAACAGATCAGCAGCAACATGAAACAGATCAGCAGCAACATGAAACAGATCAGCAGCAACATGAAACAGATCAGCAGCAACATGAAACAGATCAGCAGCAACATGAAACAGATCAGCAGCAACATGAAACAGATCAGCAGCAACATGAAACAGATCAGCAGCAACATGAAACAGATCAGCAGCAACATGAAACAGATCAGCAGCAACATGAAACAGATCAGCAGCAACATGAAACAGATCAGCAGCAACATGAAACAGATCAGCAGCAACATGAAACAGATCAGCAGCAACATGAAACAGATCAGCAGCAACATGAAACAGATCAGCAGCAACATGAAACAGATCAGCAGCAACATGAAACAGATCAGCAGCAACATGAAACAGATCAGCAGCAACATGATGTGATATTTCACAGTGATTATTCTGGTTATTTATTCATGAGTCTAACAGCCTCAGGGTAGAAGCTGTTCCTCAGTCTAGTGGTTCTACACTTAATGCTCCTCAACCTCCTCTTCTTTAAGCCTAGGATATAGTTGACGCGTCGCATAGGGCGCGCGGCCAAAGTGACGCAATCGCGAAGTCCCCGCCCCCGCGCTTTGGCCAGCGCGTTGGTTTCGCGCGTGGTCGTGCACCTCCCAGATTTTGAAGCTCCGCAAGCCTAGCGCGCGCGCCAAATTGATTGACAGGTGGGTGTGGACCTCACCGACAGCCTTCACGCCAGATTCTGCAGCTGTCTGCGCCGCTGTGGTCGTGGAAACGGCGTCGCGAGGCATGGAGGAATGTTTTGTGACACAAAATGTATTAAATTCTCCTTCATTCCTGATCTGGAGTCGGACTTTTCTTTTGTTTTTTCGCCAAAAGTCACGTGATCGCTTTCTCCTCCGCTGACTCCATGCATTAAAACCGCAAATAAAGACAACAGTTCAGCACGCGAGCGGAAAGCTATTTGTTTTTGTTGTGTGACGTCAAACAGTTCTTCTTCTACGGTAGATTTCTTCTTCTACACCCTTTCTTGCAACATATGCACAGGTTTTAGAGGGTACTGCCACCTGCTGGTCAGTAAAAGAACAGCACTTTGCCAAGCGCTGCCGTGCCACACCATAAACGCATGCACAGTGCGCGCGCAGCACGTGCGCTCCAGCTTGCGGACCAAAGCGCGACTATATCCGAGCCTTTATGGGGAGTGGGTCAAAAATTGTGTGTGCTGGGTGAGTGGGGTCTTTCATGATGCAGGTGGCTCTCTTCCTGCATCTGGAGGTGTAAATGTCTGTGACAGTGGGGAGACTGACTCCAGCATCTTCTGTGCAGCCTTCACCACTCTCTGCAGAGCTTTTCTTTCTGCAGCCTCCATGCCACTCGTTGATGCTGGACCACAGGATGCTCTCCACTGCACACCTGTAGAAGGAGGTGAGGACTGAGCTACTCAGACCAGCTCGTCTCAGTCGTCTGAGGAAGTAGAGTCTCTGATGAACTTTCTTGATCAGGCTGGTGGTGTTGTTGGTCCAGCTGAGGTTATCATTCATGTGTACACCCAAGTAGTACTTGTAGCTGGAGACCACTTCCACTGCAGATCCTCTTAGTTCAGTGGGGTGTGTTTGTTCCTTCTGAAGTCCACAATCATCTCCTTTGTCTTCTTCACATTCATGTGAAGATTATTCTCTTTGCACCAGCTCTCCAGGTGTTCCACCTCCTGTCTGTAGCTGGACTCATCATTGTTTGTGATGCATCCCACCACCGCTGTATCATCTGCAAACTTTACAATATGACAGCCTGGATGGGTGGCTGCACAATCATATGTGAGCAGAGTGAACAGAAGAGGGCTCAGCACACATCCTTGAGGAGAGCCAGTGCTGAGGGTTATGGTGGAGGAGGAGAAGTTGTGGATCTTCACGGACTGTGGTCTGTCTGTTAAGAAGTCTAGGACCCAGTTACAAATGGAGGGGCTTAGTCCAAGTGTCCCAGTGTGAATAGTTTGTTCATAAGTGTTTGGGGGATCATGGTGTTGAAGGCAGATGTGAAGTCCACACAGAGCATACGGACGTATGAGTCCTTCTGTTCCAGGTGGGTGAGAGCAGTGTGGACCACAAAGTAGATGGCGTCCTCGGTTTTTGCGGTATGCATACTGATGAGGATCCTCGTTGATGTTGATGGTTGTTTTGATGTGGGTCATGACCAGTTTTTCGAAACATTTTGCGACTACAGTAACGGGGTGAGGGCCACTGGCCGATAGTCATGTGCATTTACACACGTGTGTATATGCATGTATATGTATATATATACAGGTGGTCCCCGACTTACGACGGACTCGACTTACGGCAATCCAACTTTACGAACGCATCATATTAATAAATAAAAAAATAATAATTTGGGGGGTGTTTAAAGGAGACCACATATAGGTCTTTAAAAATTTTATGTTATGTCTGTGTGCTATCTTGACAATATTAATTCATTTTAATACACAAAATAATTCTTAGATAATTAATTATACCCTTTTTAATTCTGCCATTTTTAACTTTCGTTTTGAACGACCGGTTTCTTGAAGTCCACGCCCTTCAACGATCTGTTAACGCCCTCTGTAACAGCCAGTATCTGTAATGTGTTGTTGTTTTAAAATTAGCTCTTTTTTTATTACTCATTTGACTTACTGTTAGTGCTAGCTTAAGATAACTTACCGAAACCCGTCTGAGCGCGCCGCAATTAGCTGCTCCTTTTAGCATGAGACCACCCGAATCCGATGCTAATGTTAGCTTGTTCCTCTTCCGGTGTTCGCCAGCTCCGCTCGTTGCACGCGGAGATTTTGGGAGTTATCGCTGTTCCAGTCAAGACAACACAAAGTTCACCAAGTGTCTCCCGTAAATTAATCCGTAAGGAGAAGGTCCTCGCTGCTGCGAGGCTGTACAGTTGAAGCTCCGCTCCATCGCGCCAGAAGCAGTGTCCCGTTGCCGCCGGTCCCTACGCCGGGGGTCCGCTCGTTTAATTTTTGCCGGCTGCGCGTTGGGAGCGATCGCAAATACACTAAAAATTGAACTAAAACATAAAAATAACAATTATACTTTATTTATAAAGCCATTTAAAAAAAACACAGCTGCAACAAAGTGCTGTACACATGAAATTAAGAACATATCAGAGTCAGAGTCAGAGTCAGAGTCAGAGAGAATTTATTGTCATTTGCACCGCATGTAGTACATGTGTTGAAAACGAGATTATGTACACAGGGTCCCAGTTACATCCAACAACAAATGCAAGAGAAAAACAATAATAACATCTAGGATTAACTAAGAGAGACATCAGCTAGTAATACACTAAGCCCTAATGTAGTAGAAAAACATCATTATAAACAGCAGCACGAACATGAGCAGATGGTCACAGATGAACGCAGCAACAAGAAACAGATCAGTATCAACATGATGTGACATTTTGCAGTGTTTATTCTTATTATTTATTTATTCATGAGTCTGACAGCCTCAGGGTAGAAGCTGTTCCTCAGTCTAGTGGTTCTACATTTGATGCTCCTCAACCTCCGTCCCGAGGGGAGTGGTGCAAAGAGTGAGTGTGCTGGGTGAGTGAGGTCTTTCATGATGCAGGTGGCTCTTTTTCTGCATCTGGAGGTGTAAATGTCTGTGATGGTGGGGAGACTGACTCCCACAGACTTCTGTGCAGCCTTCACCACTCTCTGTAGAGCTTTTCTCTCTGCAACTGTGCAGCCTCCATGCCACACGTTGATGCTGGAGCACAGGACGCTCTCCACTGCACACCTGTAGAACGAGGTGAGGACTGGGCTTCTCAGACCGGCTCGTCTCAGCCGTCTGAGGAAGTAGAGTCTCTGATGACCTTTCTTGATCAGGCTGGTGGTGTTGTTGCTCCAGCTGAGGTTATCATTCATGTGTACACCCAGGTATTTGTAGCTGGAGACCACCTCCACCGCAGATCCACCTATATACAGTGGGGTGTGGGTGTGTTTGTTCCTTCTGAAGTCCACAATCATCTCCTTCGTCTTCTTCACATTCATGTGAAGGTTGTTCTCTTTGCACCAGCTCTCCAGATGTTCCACCTCCTGTCTGTAGCTGGATTCATCATTATCTGTGATGCATCCCACCACAGCTGTATCATCTGCAAACTTAACAATATGACAGCCTGGATGTGTGGCTGTACAATCATATGTGAGCAGAGTGAACAGAAGAGGGCTCAGCACACATCCCTGAGGAGAGCCAGTGCTGAGGGTGATGGTGGAGGAGGAGAAGTTGTGGATCTTCACGGACTGTGGTCTGTCTGTTAAGAAGTCTAAGACCCAGTTACAAATAGAGGGGCTTAGTCCAAGTGTGGATAGTTTGTCTATCAGAGTTTGGGGGATCATGGTGTTGAAGGCAGATGTGAAGTCCACAAAGAGCAGACGCACGTATGAGTCCTTCTGATCCAGGTGGGTGAGAGCAGTGTGGACCACGGAGGAGATGGCGTCCTCTGTTGATCGGTTCTCACGGTATGCATATTGATGAGGGTCCTCGTTGATGTTGACGGTTGTCTTGATGTGGGACATGACCAGTTTCTCAAAACATTTAGCGACTATCGGGGTGAGAGCCACCGGTCTGTAGTCATTCAGACCAGTCACTGTGGAGCTTTTTGGGACTGGGATGATGGTGGCGGTCTTCAGGCAGGTGGGAACTGACTCCAGTGCAAGTGAGGTGGTGAAGATGTCAGCCAGCACCTCACAGAGCTGGTCCGCACATTCCTTCAGAACTTTCCCTGGGATGTTGTCTGGACCCGTAGCTTTATGAGGGTTGATCCTTCTGAGACTGCCTCTCACTTCTGCTGCGGTCACTTTGAGGTGCTCCTCGTCTGGTGATGAGGTGAGTCTGGTGCTAGTTGGTCTGTTTGGATCATCAAAACGTGCATAAAACTTATTGAGGGCATCAGGCAGGGATGGGTCCCTGGGGCATTGTTTGCTTTTGCCCTTGTAGTCTGTTAAGCATTTGATGCCCTGCCACATGCTCCTTGGATCATGTGAGGTGAACTGTCCCTCGATCCTCTGTGCATACGCGGCTTTGGCCTTCTTTATGCCATCATCCAGTTCTCTCCTGCACTTTCTCAACTCCTCAGTATCTTTAGACTTGAATGCAGTGTCCCTGGCTGCCAGCAGGGTGCGGACATCCTTATTTAGCCAGGGTTTTTGATTGGGGTAAAATTTAACACACTTTCTTATGGATACATTTTCAGCACATGTACTGATGTAACCCAGGACAGAGGAAGCATAAAGCTCCAGGTCAATTGAATTTCCATTCGTAGCTGCCTCTTTGAAGACAGACCAGTTTGTGTTTTCAAAGCAGTCTCTTAGCATGGGGGAACTATCTTGGCGCCACGATGTTATCACTCTTTGTTCTGGCATCGAACGTCGGAGTGGGGGGAGCTGTCTAGGGACCAATAGCAGGGAGCGATGGTCGGAAGCCCCGATCGGTGGGCGTGGCTTCGCCGTGTACGCCCCCTTCACATTCGTGTAGACCTGGTCTAATGTCTTATTTCCTCGTGTTTCTGTGAAAACGTGCTGATTGAAGGTTGGAAGGATGGCACGTAAATCCACGTGATTGAAGTCCCCGGAAACAATGAAAAACCCCTCAGGATATTTACACTGCAGCGAGGTGAGTAACTCATGAATTTCTTCCTGGGCGACTTTAGCATTAGCATCGGGGGGTATGTAAACATTGCTTATTATTATCGCTGAATAGTCGCGGGGGAGGTAATGTGGCCGACATCTTATTGTTAAAAGCTCCACAGCAGCTGAGCAGATCCTGCTGATAACGGCACAGTTCGTGCACCAGTCTTTGTTAACGTAAATGCAGACACCTCCACCTCGCGTTTTCCCCGTAGTCTCGATGCACCGGTCCGTTCTGAAAAATAGTTTATTATCCAACTCGTAAACAGAGTCAGGAGTGTCTTCATTGATCCATGTTTCCGTGAGACAAAGCACCGAACATCTCCTCATCTCCTCCGACGTTGTTACTCTCAGACGAAGCAGGTCCATCTTGTTGTCGAGCGAACGCACATTGGACAGAAATAAAGCCGGCATCGGGGGTTTACCGGTTTTAGCGTCTGCTCGTAGTCTCGTCATGATTCCTGCTCGACAGCCACGTTTTTTCCCTCGAGAGCATCGCTTTCTTTTCTTTCCTCCGCGCATCTGCTTCCAGAAAGATGATCTAAGCAGATCCAATCTTCCGAGCTCTGATTTGAGTTCGTTGCTGATTTCAGCTGTGCCTTGTGGTAAATCCGCTCCAATTCTCAACAGCTCAGTTCGGCTATAATTCACCCGCAAAAAACGCGCAGAGTCAGGTACAAAAACATTATTAAAACTACTAAAAACTGGGGATGTTCTGGAAGCCCATGAAGCTGCTACTGGTCTGAGCGCGGCCATCTTGTTTTTAAACAAAAGATGAGATGAAATCATGAAAAACAACAGTCATGTGTTTAATACAGAAGTGGGTTGAGCCTAACCAGGGGTTGCTAGGTGAGGGGCTGGACTCAGGTTTGAGGTGGTTGGCTGCGGTTTGTGACGTCACAAACCGCAGGAAGTGGGAAACGAAGTGTATTTATCAAAGATAAATAAATCTACTTAGAGTAAATAAACCACTGGGTGCATTTTTTTGGCCTTAGGACTGTTTTTTTATGAAGTAAATACCCAAAGTTGAGTAAAAAAAACATTAAAAAGTGAATTTTGAATATGTGGTCCCCTTTAAATGTTCTTGATTTCATGTGTACAGCACTTTGTTGCAGCTGTGGTTGTTTTAAATGGCTTTATAAATAAAGTATCGTTATTATTATTATTATAATTTTTAAGTCTATTTGAGCAGTTTATGGCAGTTTCCGCCAGTTTTCGGCACTGCCGCCGAGTCCGCCATCTTGTGGTTAGCTTTGGTTAGCTCCGGTCTCGACAGCCGGCTTTGGAGGATTGTGTGTCCGATAAGAGGTTGCCTATACGGATAAATGAGCTGGAAACGCTCGGTGAACTCTGTGGACGTCTCAGGCCCGGAGCAGCAGCCGCCGATCGCTAACCCTGGACACCGAGCTATGTTTTCGGTAGTGTCCGCCATTTTGCGGTTAGCTTTGGTTAGCTCCGACTGCGTGAAGCAGCAGACAGCGAGCGTGACCAGAGGAGCCACGAGCTGACAGGAGCTAACCCTAGCCTCAGATGTTGGATGAACACCATACTAACATGCTAAAACGCGGATAAACAGCTGCGCAGCCTTTTGGAGGGANATCCCCCTCCCCCACATTGGTGCTTCTGACCATATCTGTGTTATGCTAAAGCCAGCATACAGGCCACTGGTGAAAGTCACAAAACCAGTCCGCAAGCAGATACGAGTGTGGCCAGAGGGGTCTTCAGAGGCACTCCAGGACTGTTTTGACACCACAGATTGGAGTATGTTCAAAGAAGCTGCTACCACAAACAACACCACATGTCTCCAGGAGTACTCAGACACTGTATGTTCATACATCACCAAGTGCATTGATGATGTAACCAACCTTAAAACCATCACTGTTCGGGCTAACCAGAAGCCATGGCTGACAGCTGAGGTTTACAGACTCCTGAGAGCCAGGAATGCTGCCTTCAAAGCGGGAGATCAGGTGGGCCTGAGGGCAGCCAGAAACAACCTGGACCGGGGCATCAGAAAGGCAAAGAAGCAGTATTCTGGGAAAATAGCTCACCGTTTCAAGGACAGCAGGGATACACGCAGTCTGTGGCAGGGAATACAGACCATCACAAACTACAAACCACCCCCCCAGACCTGTGACAGCTCAGCCTCTGCGCTGAATGAACTGAATGAGTTCTTTGCTCGGTTCGAGGCAAGTAACAGCACACCAGCACATAAACTCCCCCCCTCTCCTGATGGCCAGGTGCTGACGCTGTCCTCAGACAGCGTAAGGCGATCATTCATCAAGATTAACGCCCGGAAGGCCTCTGGTCCTGACAACATACCTGGTCGTGTGCTGAAGGACTGTGCAGGGGAACTCGCAGCGGTCTTCACGGACATCTTTAACATCTCACTGAGCCAGGCCATCGTCCCCACCTGTTTCAAAGCCACCACCATCATCCCTGTCCCAAAGAAGGCAACGCCCGCATGCCTCAATGACTATCGCCCAGTAGCACTCACCCCCATCCTGATGAAGTGCTTTGAACGGCTAGTCATGAAAAGCATCACATCTGTCCTCCCTGACTCCCTGGATCCCTTCCAATTTGCATACCGACCTAATCGCTCAACCGACGATGCCATCTCCTCTGCCCTTCACACAGCTCTCACACATCTGGACACGAAGGACTCCTATGTTAGAATGTTGTTCATCGACTTCAGCTCGGCATTTAACACCATCATCCCCCAACAGCTCATCCTTAAACTGGACAGTCTGGGGCTGAACACCTCAATGTGTAACTGGCTGCTAGACTTCCTGACCGGGAGACCACAGACAGTACGGATCGGGAGTAACACATCTAGCACCATCACATTGAACACAGGGGCCCCACAAGGATGTGTGCTGAGCCCCCTTCTATTCACCCTGCTAACACATGACTGCACACCATCGTACAGCTCCAACCACTTCATCAAGTTTGCGGATGACACAACAGTGGTAGGTCTCATCAGCAACAACGATGAGACGGACTACAGGAACGAGGTGAGCCGCCTGGCCTTGTGGTGCGGACACAACAATCTCACTCTCAACGTGGAGAAGACAAAGGAGATTGTTGTGGACTTCAGGAAGAGGGATGCCCAACATCCTCCTCTGACCATCAACAGCACCGCAGTGGAGAGAGTGGACAGCACCAAGTTCCTGGGAGTGCACGTCTCAAAGGACCTGTCCTGGAGCAGGAACACTGCAGCACTGGCAAAGAAGGCTCACCAGCGTCTCTACTTTCTCCGCAAGCTGAAAAGGGCTGGAGCTTCAACCCCCATCATGAGCACCTTCTACAGAGGTGCCATAGAAAGTGTCCTGACCAGCTGCATCACTGTGTGGTTTGGTGCATGTACTGCATCCTGCCGCAAGAGCCTCCAGCGCATTGTGAGAGCAGCTGAGAAGATCGTGGGCACCTCCTTGCCCTCACTGCAGGACTTACACAGCAAACGCCTCACTCGGAAAGCCCACCGCATGGCAGGTGATCCCACACACCCACTACACAGCTGCTTCAGACTGCTGCCATCAGGGAGGAGACTGAGGAGTCTCCAGGCTCGAACCAGCAGACTGAGAGACAGCTCTGTTCATCAGGCAGTCAGAATGCTAAACACTCTGCCTGCTCTGCCTCCCCTCCCATTTGAACTGCCTTAACACTAAAACTTTCTCACATACTATCACTCAACACAAAGTTTTTAACACTAGACTCTGTGTCACCAAACGGGTTTTCACTAAACTCTCGGTCATGTGCTCATACAGTTTGCACTACTTCTCATACTTGCACTAATGTCTGTATTACATCACTGCCTATAATCATAATACTGTTTACATTCTCTGTTTACATTTATTAATACTGTTTACTTTTATTACTACTGCTTACATGTAATTACTACTGTTTACATTTATTTACACTACTCTAATATCTACACCACTGCTGATACATATACAGTGTGCTCTGAACGGTCTTATTTAGGGATGCCCAATGTGCCTTACTGCATATGCCACTTTTTGCCTCTACAACAACATCAACTACTACCTCATACATATACTGTGTACATTGACTCATACGCTGCTTTGCCACTTTGCAAATGTCAATGCTAGAAACCTTTAGTTTATTTTAGTTATACTTTTTATACTCTTTTTTTATACCACTATGCAAAAAAAAAACTCAGGACAGTGTTAGTTTTACTATTTTATGCTTATGTCTATTATTATATGTTTCAGTGTTTCAATGTTTAGATGTTTACTGTTGCACCGAGGGACTGAGAGAAACGCAATTTCGGTCCTGTGTATGTCCTGCACTGTACATATTGCAGATCTGACAATAAAGTTGACTTTGACTTTGACTTTGACTTACATTTTTTTGAGCAGTCAGTCATCTGTTGAGCGGAAGCTGTACTTTCCGGCAGTCCTTCAACGCAGCGCGGCATTCCTCCATTTTGAGCAGCAGGACTCGTTTCCTGGTTCTGAGAAGAGACCGACAACAAGACGGTGTCAGCGGAATATATGGTCTGTCTGCAACTCGGGGCTGTGAGGAAACTTTACTGTAGCCGTCTAAACAGTTCCGAGGTGACACTCGGACTGTTCGGAGCTGTCAGCAGGGTTTGTCACGGGACTGCGCTGCAGGGAGCGGGAGAGAGTTGACACTGACAGCTGGAGGTAAACAGCTAAAGCTGCTAGCTGCGGCTAACCGAGCGGCTAAACTGACCTGCTGGGACTGAAGTTACAGCGACCTCCCTCGTTTTTTAAACTTCTTTCACAAAGGTTTGCCACAACAGCACTTTCCATTCATGTTATTTAGGAGGACGGAACTACCAGAGCTGCTTTCGTCAGAGCCCGGGTGAGTAGCTAACTTTTCTTTAACATGTCGGCTAGCTGCTGCCAGGTGTGTTGTTCTTCACCTGGGAGCGGCCACCCGACCTGCCTCGGCCTAAAAAGCGTGTTTTATCACAGTTCACATGTTTCTGCTTGTCTGAAACCACTCCAGCAGGTCATCTTTACTTCTCTACGAAGTAATTGAATTAGTGGTGAAAGTATCTGTTCACATAATGTGTCACTGCAAGCAGAAGTAATGTCGGGTCTCTCTGTGAAGGAGTCCTCGAGGCTCAATGGGATTAACCTGCCTAAATAAAGGTTGATTGAATCACATTAAAGAAAAGCAGGTGACAAACTGTATGTATGGAGAATTATTATCTAAGTTATGTGTCAAACATCTTGTCGGACAATAATAAATTTGCACTTAAATGAGTTCAACAATGTACTCATGTTAAAAACATTACCTGCTTTTCTATCAACTTTATGTATACAGGTTAATACACTGAGTCTCGGGGACTCATTGACCTGAGATCACCTGATACTTTTATTATCTATTATTTGTTTTTAAACAACATTTAGGTTCTTCTGTTTGGAAACATGTGCAGAACTGTAGCTCAAATCTGGTTTTAATGTGAATGCCACAAAATAAGTCATAGCAATAGTTAATATTTAATTGGTTACATTTGCACAAAAAATGTGGAAGTAGATTTAGCCCCAAGCAGCTTACCCAAGTAACTTAAAACAGGTAAACAATAGTGTGAGATGAACACATCCCTGATTACTGATAAACTGGAAGGGTTTATGATGATTTAATGATTTAATCTCTAAATATGTCATGTGTATTAAATATTCAGACTCTGGTCCTGTTTATCCATTCTGGGCTTTCTCACACACACAAACAGGGTGGTACAACACTGTAGATCAGTGTATTTCCTGGCCCACAAACGTATCCCACTTCCTCATAAAATAAATAAATAAATGTCACATTTCTGTCATCTGTGTATGTTTCCCATACAAGACGAAATTTGTCTCTGCATTTAACCCAACCACCACCAGGTGGTGCAGTGGGCAGCCATAGAAAGCGCCCGGGGAGCTGGAGAAATAGGTGTGCACTCATACACGATCCCCGGCCGTATTTCTCTGTTCTGTGTTGGTGATGTGAGCAAACGTTGTTTTCTTGTTCAAGGGCTGTTTAATGAGGTGCAAACCTCTGATTATGACCTGTTTAAGGCCTCTCTGATGGAAAAATAGGATTATTGGGGGCAAAAGTCATGAGCTGCTGGTTTCAACCAGCCATGGCTCTTTAAGTTACCGGTACTGGGTAAGTGCTGTGAATCCTGTGATCTACACAGTTTTTTTAAACAAATATTCAGTCAGAATTGATTTACAGAATTTTTGAAATGCCATTTTAATTGTAGGTATTTGAACTGCTGTTGTTAATCAACTAACAGTGATCTGCAGCTGTGTACATTTATGATAGAGGAGTATCACTCTCCGTATCATAAGCTCAGGCATCATACAGCTGTTAGAAACTGAGAGACAGAGGAGTTGTCATACAGCACAAGAAATGAAGATTGCTCCTCAAATTAAGGTTTGCAATTTTGAATGGACTGTATTTGTGGCATAATTAAAGACCTGTGATTCCTTGAAGGAATGTTTATCACCTGCCGCCTTTCATGCAAATGTTTTAGACTGAGATCATCTGTTCATGACGGGGAACAGAGGTACAGGTGTTTTGGTTAAACTTTGTAAATGATGTTTTGCACAGTCAAACACAACATTGTGAGATTGTGTGTGCATTCAGAGTATGTTTTGAAGGTGATTGTCAGCTATTTCCACACCAAACTTTAGCTTAATATCTGAAAAGTTGATGCAGTTGGACATTTCTGTGTTTGCCAATGTTGGTAGTGACCATCTTGAATTGCTGTGACTCCAGAAGTCTGTTGTAGATGTTCGGTGGTTACTTTCAGTGAATTCTTCCTGTTGGTTCACGAGATATTTTGCCAACACAGCCATGTGAACATCACCACCTTCAGTGTCGGTCATAATATGAAGGTGATTGAAGATGTTTTTACTTGAAGTGATCTGTTGTTTTCCCGTCTGTTCAATCAGCAAACCTTAAGGCAGTTCGAGAGCATCCCCCTACCACGCACCTCGACCCCCAGCTTCAGTCTCGGTTGTTCTTTTCCACTTAAACTATGTCACTAAAGCGAGCTTGCCTGGTGAGATTCCTTTAGTTTTCGTCTGTGAAATCCTACAGCTGTGCTCAAAAAGGGTTGAGGAACCAAATGCTGCCTGCATGAGCCAACAAAAGGGCTGAATAGCAAACTGGTTTGGGGAGATCCAGGGACCTCTAGCAGCTCTGACACATAGAGCAGTTTCAGCTGCAGCTCTGTCTTACTATTCATAAAATTGCTCAAAATATATATATTTTATCATTTAAATATGTTTGTTTTTGCAAACAAAATGATAAATCACTTTAATTTTGCTTTAAAAGTGATTTTGAACTTCAAGCCGTGTTTAATCATGGGAAATCCGATTACACTCGAACGCACCATATGTGATGTCACACTGGGCAGAGGGCTGTGGTGTCTTTAATAGCGGACAATTTAAAACTGGACGAATTTAGCAATCTAAGTGAAGATTTGAGCTATTTGTCTTCATTTTGGGAAGCAGAAAATAGTTTGGGTGATGGAACAAGAAACAACAGGATCTAATTTAGGTCTGATGCTGTATCAGACTTCCTTCATGTCGAGCTGCTCATACCTGCGCACTGTGACAAGCCCAGAGCTCTGCCCAGTGTGACATCACAGATGGTGCGTTCGTGTGTAATGGGATTTCCCATGATTAAACACGGCTTGAAGTTCAAAATCACTTTTAAAGCAAAATTAAAGTGATTTATCATTTTGTTTGCAAAAACAAACATATTTAAATGATAAAATATATATATTTTGAGCAATTTTATGAATAGTAAAAAAATCATGTCACAATCCCTTTAAGCCCTGTACACACATAGCCTGGTGTTTGAAAAACGAATATCTGCGCAAAAAAAATATCTCCGCACATACATGTTCGGATATTTAAAATGTTTGTCTACATGTCCCCTGTTATTTTCACCACAGAGCGTTGTAAAGAATATACCGAACCCATAGGTGGCAGTGTAGTACAGTTACAACCCTTCAAAGCAACAACTTCCTTTTATTATTATTATTGTTCTTTTTCCGTTCGTTTGTGTAGACAGACCGCGAGGTTGAATTACTATTAAATACCGTGTTGTAGTACAAAGTTAATAAAACGCAGGAAAATGTCGACTGGGAATCATGTCGGAGCAGGTATGTTGACATTTTAGTGCCTTTTTTTAGAGCATTATGTGATGTCAGCGCCGCTCCAGCTGCCGCAGAAATACACAAATCTCCGGTTC
>JBBPBX010017526.1:25376-37038 GCA_038048925.1 Garcialebias charrua
TTCTCCTGCTGATACTGCTCCCAAAAACAGTTTGTCGTCCTCCAGTGCGACGTCCTCATCCTTCTGGACTGCTCCCACTCTGGCTGATCTGCACACAGCTGCAAAATGTCCCTTCTTTCGGCATTTCCTGCACTCTGCGTCTCGTGCTGCACAGTTCACTTTGTTGTGTGCAGGAGATTTACCACAGCGTCCACAGTACTTGTATCCTTTTTGGATCTCACTCTGTCTGCTTGTTTCGTGTGGTTTATGTGCTCGGTTATCGCTGAAAGTTCTTTTCTTGGAATTTAATAAGTCCACGTTAGCATGCTGTGTCATTCCTGTCGTCTCTCTCACGACTGGTTGTTGTTTCTTAATCTCTTCATGCTGTCTTATTTGTTGCACCGCCTTTTCTAACGTTAGTCCACTGTCCATCTGCAGTTTCTCTGACAGGCCCTGGTGCTGTATGCCCGCCACCAACCTGTCTCTTATCATTTCGTCTTGCAGTGGTCCATACTGGCAGTTTTCTGCTAACTTATAGACTGCGCCTATGAAGGATTCAGCTGATTCACCAGCATCTTGGCTTCTTTTGTTAAAACGTGCCCGCTCATATATAACGTTGTATTTGCCAATAAAGTGTCTGTCAAAAGCTTCTTTTACACACTTGTATTTCTTAAGCTCATCCTGACTCAATCCCAGTGTTCCTAAAATGTCATCCGCTTTATCGCCCATCGTGTAAACTAACGAGTTCACTTGATAGCTTTCGTCTTTACCGTCCAATCCAGCTGCTATCCGAAACCTTTCGAAGCGGCGAATCCAGTTGGGCCATGACGAATAATCGCTGAAATCTAAGTTTTCAGGTGGGTTGATCGAAAACAGGGAATCCATCCTCTGTTCGTCGTGTCCGCGGCGTTAGCTTAGCAGTGTCGTCCACGCGGCGTTAGCCTAGCACACTCGTTCACTCGGCGTTAGCTTAGCTCCTCGTTCACTCACGGGACGCGCCGTGTTAAAACTGCTGCTTTCTCACCGACGTCGACGTTGCGGAGACGGGCTTCTTCACTTCTGACACCATGTAATGTTATGTCTGCTCCTCAGTGTGGACACCATCCAGACGGGCAGCACTTGGAGATACTTAGTCAGGCTTTATTAACTCTTGAACACGAACACATGTACAACTCACGAGCGTCACTCTACAACCAACGGTGCATCACCTAATGTGTCCCCTAGTGCCCCAGTACCAACACATTGGTTCCTAGTGTCTGCTCACACAACAGGAGTTAAAGCTCCATCTTACGGGAGACTCTGCCAGACGTTCCCAGCAGACCCTCACAATACGTTTGGGTTACGTTTAAATCAAATTAATATAAATCAATAAAGAAACTTCAAGGCTATAAAATGACATTTCAATGCAAAACACAGAACAGAACAAAATTAAATCAGTGGTGTGTTTCTGAGCAGCTCCTGTTTAAATTCAGTTGTTATACAGAATGGGAGCAGCCACAGCAAAGCCATGATATTCTCTGTTACTTGGTCTTCAGCTCTAATAATAATAATAATAATAAATTCAATTTATACCGCACTTTTCATTAATAAAAATCTCAGAGTGCTACAACAATAAAACAAGTGATAAAATCAAGTAAAATCAATAATGATATCAACTAAGATTAAAGACAGAATCATGTGGAGGCAGAATAGGCCTGCTTAAAAAATAAAAAAATAAATAAAACAAGTGATAAAATCAAGTAAAATCAATAATAATATCAACCAAGATCAAAGATAAAATCATGTGGAGGCAGAATAGGCTTGCTTAAAAAGAAAAGTCTTTAAGCCGTTTTTGAAGTCAACCAGTGACTGTGGAGCTCTCAGGTAGTCAGGGAGGGAGTTCCATAGGCGGGGGGCAGCCACACAGAATGCCCGGTCTCCCATGGTCCTTAATTTGGTTCGTGGAATGTGAAGTAGATTACTGTTCTGTGATCGTAGAGACCGGGTGGATGAATATGGTGCAAGAATGTCCTTTAGATTAGTGAAGTCAGTGTAAGCAGAGTCAGAGTCAGAGAGTCTTTATTGTCATTTGCACCGCATGTGGTACATGTGATGAAAACGAGATTATGTACACGGGGTCCCAGTTACATCCAACAACAAATGCAAGAGAAAAACAGTAATAACATCTAGAATTAACTAAGAGAAACATCAACTAGTAATACACTAAGCCCTAATGTAGTGGAAAGAAAAACATCATTATAAACAGCAGCACGAACATGAGTCTGTATGAGCAGATGGTCACAGATGAACACAGCAACAAGAAAACAGATCAGCATCAGCATGATGTGATATTTTGCAGTGTTTATTCTCATTATTTATTTATTCATGAGTCTAACAGCCTCAGGGTAGAAGCTGTTCCTCAGTCTAGTGGTTCTACATTTGATGCTCCTCAACCTCCGTCCTGAGGGGAGTGGGGCAAAGAGTGAGTGTGCTGGGTGAGTGAGGTCTTTCATGATGCAGGTGGCTCTTTTCCTGCATCTGGAGGTGTAAATGTCTGTGATGGTGGGGAGACTGACTCCAACAGACTTCTGTGCAGCCTTCACCACTCTCTGTAGAGCTTTCCTCTCTGCAACTGTGCAGCCTCCATGCCACACATTGATGCTGGAGCACAGGATGCTCTCCACTGCACACCTGTAGAAGGAGGTGAGGACTGGGCTGCTCAGACCAGCTCGTCTCAGCCGTCTGAGGAAGTAGAGTCTCTGATGACCTTGATGAATATGGTGCGATATCTGACCCTTCCTTTGAAAGTATGATTACATTTTTCTTTGAGCAAACTGGGGCTATTCCATTTAAAGCTTGGAAAACAAGCTGCTATTGAAAAAATGTAAAATCTATCCTGTAGTGTTCAGGAAACCAATGGAGTGAGGTCAATGATGGTGTTTTATAATACTTATTCATTCAACCTTTTTTATGCAGGTTAGTCTCACTGAGTCATGAGGACTCATTTACAAAAGAGACCTGTTTTAAACAAAGAACACATATGAGGTACAGACAACACTAAACATTCATATGAAATCATATAAAATAAAAAGTAAATAAATAAGTGGTATAAAACAAAATAAAAAAGCTACATTATAAAAACGGTGTAAAAAACAGGAACATGTCTGCATTGTTTTTTGCCATGAACTTCTAACAGTTGTTTAAAATCCCTTAGAGAGGTCAAAGTCAAGAGCTTTGGGTCTTTTTTGCAAGGTGTTCCAGGTTACAGGAGTGGAGTAAGAGAAGGTACTTTTGCTCAATTCAATCTGCACTTATGGGACACTGCAGGTGAAAGCGCACGCTGTAGCTGCACTCACAAAGTGACACGTAGGAGGAGCTGTGAAGTCAACAGATCAAGGAGTGCTTTAAATATGGAAATGTACCAGTGAGAGAGTCTACGTGAAGTTACTGTTGACCAGTTAACCAGTGAATACAGGATGCAGTGATGGGTACAGTAGTTACATCCAGTTATGAATCTTTTAGCACCGTGATGGACAGCGTCCAACATCTGCAGGGTGCTTGTCGGAGCGTTCGTGTAGATAATGTCACCAAAGTCAATGGAGGGGAAGAACGTAGCAGTTACAAGTTGTTTCCTAGCATTCAGAGTAAGTGGATCTATTTCTATAAAAGAAACCCAGTTAACTTTCAGTTTCTTTACCAAGTTTTAAACATGAGGATTAAAAGAGAGATGTGCATCGACCGCAAGTATTTGTAAGATCTGACAAACTCAATAGGGACACCATTCAAAGATTAAATAAAAGGAAGGACTGCTGGCACTGACTTCCTGTTTGAAAACAACATCCCTTTGGTTTTATCAGCATTTAGCACCAGTTTGAACAAATCTGGCTGGATGATGCTGAATGCAGACTGTAAAAGCTGGAACACCTTTGCAACTGTTCTAGCTCGGCAAAAAACTACAGTGCTAGACTAGTTCCTCAATCCTGGTCAAACCAGTCTTAAGCTTTCAACAGAATTTAGGATATGATACTACGTACTTTTAAGACTTGATAAGAACGAGCAACACCAAATACAACAATATATGCCAAACTAAATATCGCTATGTTTGTTGTGACAATAAAATATTTTACACAGAGACAATAGCAATATTTGGCTCTTAGCACAACTCACTTTGTTTGAGGTTTGCCCTTTGTCCTACTGCTTCATCACAAATTGAATTTGGCAACAGGTTTAGGAAGCTCTGATTCTTACCCAGAAAGCCAGTTGTATCCTTTACACACCACAACTGGTAACAAATAAACATGGTAAAATATGTATTAAGAAGCTCAATGTGGAGTACAAAAAACATAAAAACTCAAAAACACTGAAAGCACTTGGATTTTGAAGTGGAAAGTAAAAGTTTTTCTTCTTTCTTTTTCAATTCCACTCTATTCTATTACTCAAACTATTAGAGTAATTAAAACGTTTTGTTTTGGAATTGGGTTGTCAATCTCAAACCCAAGCTGTCACATTTTTGGATGTCTCGCTGTGTCACTGAGTGAACACCAAGAAGAACGTCACCTGAGCCGAGGACTGGCGGCACCTGACTGATGGATCACTCATCCACCTCCCTTTCCTACCAGAACAGGACGTGTTTTCTTCTTTGGGGAAATGAAAATGTCAAATGCAGATTTTTAAATCGAGGTGGCTCAGCAGCATCCAGGAATGTTTCGAGATAAGATCAGCAGTCCCCCCCCACCCCCACCACCACCACCACTGCTGTGTAACCTTTTGTATATGTGATGGAATTTCACAACCGTACAGATGAGAACCGATGTCGGTGGTGTTTGTTTACTGGGGGCCACCGATAAGCTGAGAAATAATCCTTCCAACTGTTTTGGATCGCAGAACTGTGGCTCGATTGTAAATTGTAAGGCCTCCTCTCTTTGTGTTTGTGTGGACCCCCTCTTTTTTACACATCGGAGCCCCTCTCCTTTCCAAAGTTTGCTGTGTGTTGAAATGCTTTCCCCCTTGGGTGCCTTGTGCAAGCTCCCCTTCCTCCCCTTCAACCGGCGAGGGGGTGAGCTTTCCCAGGACAAAGGCGTGGATACATAATAGAATGAAAAAGGAGGGGTGGGAGACACAAGAAGACAGAGGGTGTTTGAGTGAGAGGGAGGAAAGGAAAAGGGGTGCACATGTTAAAAGATACGGTGCTTGTTGAAGACGAGTTCTAACAAGACAGAAAGAAAAAGAACAGAGACCTTCTGCAGTTGCACCCACTTCCCTCACTACTTGCTCAATTTGCTAACCCATTACAGACTCCACAGAGAGTGGGAGCCGGGGTGTAGTTGTTGGAGAACATCAGTGTATCCGCACCCCAGTCTCCCCCGTCCCTCCACCACATGGTACAGTCCATTTAAAAGGCTGTGTGTCATCTCAGTGTGTGCAGGGTCCTCTCTGAGAGCAGCTGCTCACAGCACATTCTCCTCAGCGGGAGCATTCACTTTCCCTCCGCCTGCTGCGCTCCATCTCTTCTCCTCCTCCATTTTCCTCCCTTCTTTCCACTCTCAGCAGCTTTTCTTCTCTTTGCTCACATGCTTTCTCTCACCCTGTAGCGCTTGTTGGCCACACAAACCCTTCTCCGCAGTAACAGGTAGACATCATCCAGCTCAGCTCAGATGAGGAGAAGGACCTGGGTTTTCTTGATGTATCCAAAGTAGGCATTAGGAGAAGGAACACAGGTGGAAGAAGAAGAGGAAGAGGTGTTGAAGAGGAAAGGGGTGTCCACTTCACTCCCTTGTAATGTTCCTCCTGACACCATGCTGCTCTGTGTGGATTTGCTCCTCAGGGCAAAATCCTTAAAATGATGGACGACAACAAACAGCTGGCTCAGAGGATTGATGGGGCCATCCAGTCGGCCACTCAGGAAGTGACGAACCTCCGATCCGAGCTCTCTGCCACCAGCCGCAGACTGGCAGAGCTGGGAGCCAGCAGCCCCCCGGCCTTAGAGAACCACCACCAGCTCAACCACCACGATGACGGCCTCCACTATCGAGGTGAGTGTCACTGGAAAAGCACTCACACAGTTACATGCTGTTCTCTCCATGTGTGTGACAGTGAGAACATGAACACGTCTGTTTTGAAACCAACAGTGGGAAACATTTGGAGAATGTTCCCTGTTCCTGCACCGACTTCTTTTCCCACAAACTCAGCATGTGAATGACAGTGGAAAAGGCAGCAGATTGGAAGGAAACAGACCAGGGCTGAGGGGTTGGGGAAGTGCAGGGGGTGGCGTTTGGGCCAGAGTTTGGTTTCCCAGGCAGCAGCTGGGTTCTTCAGGGTCTTTCCCGCTCTGGCTCTGTTTCCACTCTGTGCTCAAGTCTGGCGTTGATTCTGTGAAAAGAAAGCCTGCGATGGACCGAGTGTCAACACCTCTGAAAGAGGCTGGCAGCACCACAGCACTGTCGCTTAGCTATGAAGGATGAGGGGAATGGAAATGAGCTTTAAACTACAGAGGAGCTTTAAACATGCCACTATTCTGATTGATTTTCTTATACTACTTTTTAATATATCTGTTGTTCCCAGAGGAGCCATGGAGTTTTATTGTTTTAGAGGTTATGGCATATAGTGACAGCAACTTTTTATCTTTGGACCCATTTTGTCAGGCAGCATTTGCATACTGTCTGTAATGTTTAAGTTAGAGTAATCCTATTCAGTTTTATTAGATTGGGAAAGAAAACCCTCAACAACTGTATTGTGCATAAATAGTTGAACAGTTTAATAGGCAGACTCTGCCGTTTTTTGTTTTGACCTTTTGGTAAACGAATAGCAACTTTATTTAAATAATTTGTTTAGGTAATTCTTTAAAAATGAGCAGTGACAAGTTGCAAGGTCAAAGGTTAGGGTTAGGGGATTTCTTGGGTTTTCTGGTCAAATCGAATTTCTAATGGAGCTCTATCTGCTGAAAAAGTCCCGAGTGGTTTGATAAAAAAATTGTCAGAGCTCCAAGTAAATCACAGTTTGGGCTGTGTAGCTGCAGAACTATCAGGGTGTTCATGCTGAGGTCAGTCCATTTCAGTAATCTAACTTCAACTCATGTTGCAACTGTAACTACAGTACTTTGTTTCAGCTAGAACTTTATGCAAGACATAAGAGTTTTTTGTATTGCTGGGTCAGATTTTTTCTAAATGTCCTTTTAGTCTTTTTTGATTTGAAACATCTCAGCAGAGGTTATCAGCTGTGTCCATCACTTGTGCTTGCTCTCGTTCTCCCTCTCACTCTGGTTGTAGTTATGTTAACATGCAGCCTGACATTCCCACATTCCTGAATGTCAGCCCGGTGACGTCATATTTCCTGTTCCCAGAGAGCAGGCCAGCAGTCAGGTGACTGATCAAACCAAACACGGACCTCCCCCGGCTGAGCTCTCACCTCGTTTGAAGAATGAGGGCCGAGTCTGGAAACTGCAGAGCTTAACTCGCTTTTATAAGATTTCAAGTTTAAGATAATTTGTCTTGGAGTTTTCTCGTGTTCGGCAGCTCAGAGTGTGATGAGCCAGCGCTTGCGGCTTAGGGAAATTAAATGTTCTTTAGGAGTGTATCTCTCTCGAAGCCAAGCTGTTAGTCTGTTGGGCTGTTTGTTGGCTCTGCAGGATCTAAACAGTGTTTTTATTATGCATGAACTGGGTCCCAAAAAAACATCACACTGAACCAGGTGCCAGAATTTTTGGTGTGTGTCACCTCCGCATGGAGCTACAGTATTATCTCTGACAGACGTCCAACAAGGCCCTAAACACGGGAGTTGAGCCTGCTGTTCATGCAACGCTTGGAGGTCAGCACTGCTGTTCTAATTAACTTCCTGTTGACTTTATACTGTAGTAACTTTTAGTCTTCATGTAGCCACTTTAGTACAGTTGTGCTCTTTGCTCATGTTTTTTTTTCCTTTATAGATGGCCTCCCTTCTACAGCCATCCTCTTACACCGATATTTTATTTTTATTTTTTTAAATTTTTTAAAGCCCGAAAAGCCGGAAAAGGGTAGCATTTTTTAAAGCCGGAAAAGCCGGAAAAGGGTAGCATGCCCTCTCCGGGTCGGGGATGAGGTCCTGCCCCAAGTGGAGGAGTTTAAGTATCTTCGGGGTCTTGTTCACGAATGAGGGAAAACTGGAGCGTGAGATCGATAGGCGGATAGGTGCAGCATCCGCAGTGAAGCGGGCGCTGTACCGGTCTGTCGTGGTGAAGAGAGAGCTGAGTCAAAAGGCAAAGCTCTCAATTTACCGATCGATCTACGTTCCCACCCTCATCTATGGTCATGAGCTTTGGGTTGTGACCGAAAGAACAAGATCTCGGATACAAGCGGCTGAAATGAGTTTTCTCCGCAGGGTGTCTGGACTCTCCCTTAGAGATAGGGTGAGAAGCTCAGTCATCCGGGAGGGACTCGGAGTAGAGCCGCTGCTTCTCCACATCGAGAGGAGCCAGTTGAGGTGGCTCGGGCATCTGGTTAGGATGCCTCCTGGACGCCTCCCTGGTGAGGTGTTCCGGGCATGTCCCACCGGGAGGAGACCCAGAGGAAGACCCAGGACACGCTGGAGGGACTATGTTTCTCGGCTGGCCTGGGAACGCCTTGGGATTCCCCCAGAGGAGCTGCTCCAAGTGGCTGGGGAGAGGGAAGTCTGGGCCTCCCTACTTAGGCTGCTACCCCCGCGACCCGACCCCGGATAAGCGGACGAAAATGGATGGATAATTTTTTTTTTAGAGAGAGAAAGGAAAGATAGAAAGAAAGACAACAAAACAACAATTATCCACAAAAAGAGCACAAGGCAAACACACCCAACCTCCGTCCGCAATCCTGCAAAGCACATGACAGAACACAGCAACGAAACACACATGCATAAAGACTAATAATATTCATGACCTTGCAGTAGATTTCCATAAATAAACATACCCATACCTACAAATATAAATACAGTATACATACATATACATTCATATCACATATCCATCTATATATCTGCATATGATATCTACATATACATCCCTGCATCCATTTGTGTGTGGCTGTGAGCATGCATAAGTGAATAAGGTTCCTCCAATAGAACATTCAGTAGCGACCGTGAAGCATCAGAGATCCGCCCCCCCAAGGCCCGAGGCAGACGAAGGGGCAATCAAAGCCTAAGACCCCAAGAAGGACCCTGAGCCCAGAGTCCCCAGGGCCACCCGAACAGGACGAGCCACTCACCCACTCCCCAGATCCGACCAAGGGGAGAACTGGACGAGCTCCACCAGCGACTACACACAATGACCCCCGCGGGGCCAACAGCGACAAACCCACCCACCGGCCCCCGCCGGAGCCCGTCGCACTGACGTAGCCCCGGGCACCGAGGCCCGGGCACCGGGGACGCCCACCCCTCAGGCCCAGACCCGATAAGACCAGAGGACCCGAGCTCCACCAGGCAGCCACCAGGCCGAGCCGACCCACGCCCAAGCGCCCAACCCCCGAAAGCGACAGCAAGGGCCCCCAACACGCCCGCGGCAAAGGGACACCCACCCGGGAGCGCTTTTTGCTCATGTTAATGTAATGTATTTTTTCCAAACAGAACCTTTTCAGAAGAGATTCAATCACCACTTTAGACGTCAACATGTCCTGCATTTTTTATATTCAGCCCACTGACAGTAATGCCAGGTACCCACCAAACGCGGTTCGAGCAGCGGAAGCGGCCGGTTTACATTGAAAGTCTATGTAGAGACGCGGCGAGGCGCGGCGAATCGTGAAACGGCGCGTTTTGAGCGTTTCAAGCGGCGCGGCAGCGCGCGGCAGTTCTTTTCCACGCACGCGACGCGTCCGAAGCAGTCAACGCGTCGAGCAGCGTCGAGCAGCCAAAAGTTCAAATATTGGAACTTTGGCTGCTCGACGCGTCGCAGCAACCAATCAGGAGCGACTCTGCTATGATGACGCAACGACGACGGGACTTTTTTTGGACTTTTTAAACTTACCCCAACGAGCCTCCATGAAGAAACCAGCCTCCGGTAAGAAACTTGGCATTTTTACAGTTGCCGCTGTCCGCTCGAGCGTACGATCACCCCAAACATAAAAAAAAAAAAGTTTTAATCTCAACAAAGACTTTCGGAGCTGCAGTTCGGCTCGTAGAAAACCCACTCAAGTAGTAACGAGGCTCACGTACAGCTGATTTCATCTGCTCAAAACAAAACAAACCCGACCGGAAAAGGAGCCAGACCTCCTCCCACTGCGCGTCATTAGACGCGTCTTCAGTGTGAACAGATTCTGGTGACAAGCGGCCAAAAGGGTGCGGCAAGAGCATTCTGGACGCTCCTGACGCGTTTGGTGGGTACCCGGCATAATGTATTCGTTGCTTTGTGATTGTTTCCATTAGTTGCCCTATCTTTTAATCCATCACACTGATTTCATTTCTTTGTTTAAGATTCTCCAAAAAGTTATGTTTACACTCCATTTATACACAGACAGAGCTTGTACTTTAGTTTGTAAAGGGAAACAAAGACTGCATGAAAATGTAAGGATCAGCATTTAATGAAGAAATGCTTATCAATTACTGCCTTTCTAATCCAGAGTCTTAGAATAAGATTGTCTTTTATGGAAAAACGATAGAGTTGTAGCCGTTTTGATCATACCTTGAAAATAATGTACTGCACAATCTCATGCAATATAACAAGATGTCATATTCACAAAACCTGCTGGGTAAGACTTCAAAATAAAACCATATCAAATTTTAGGTCATACGTATCTGTAAAAATTAGTTATATCTATATTTTGATTTTTAAGGTCAGTTGACTGTGGCAGCATCTTGAATTTGGTGGAGTTATTATTATTATAATTATTATTATTACTATTATTAGGGCCAAGATGGTGTAGTGGCAGGGCTTCCGACTTGGGACCCGAAGGACGCGGGTTCGCGCCCCGGCCACTACACACCTTGGGGTGTCTATGAGTGCACACCTAATTCTCCAGCTCCCCAGGCGCTTTCTATGGCTGCTCACTGCACCACCTGGTGGTGGTTGGGTTAAATGCAGAGACGAATTTCGTCTGTGTATGGGAAACATACACAGATGACAGAAAAGGACATTATTATTATTATTATTATTATTATTATTATTATTATATTATTATTATTATTATTATTATTATTATTTAGACAGGAGAAAGAACTGGAAGTAGCAGAAATGAAGATGCTGAGGTTCTCCTTAGGAGTGACAAGGATGGATAAGATCAGGAATGAGATCATCAGAGGTACAGCACATGTTGAACAACTGGGAGATAAAGTTAGGGAGGCCAGACTGAGATGGTTTGGACATGTCCAGAGGAGGGACAGTGGGTATATTGGTAGAAGGATGTTAGAAATGCAGCTGCCAGGAAAAAGACAAAGAGGAGATATATGGATGCAGTTAGAGAGGACATGGAGGTAGTTGGAGTGAGGACAGAGGATGCAGAGGACAGAGTGAGATGGAGGAGGATGACTCGCTGTGGCAACCCCTGAAAAGGGAAAAGCCGAAAGAAGAAGAAGAATACTATTATTAGTTTATGTATTCATTAATTTAAAATAAACAAAACAAATTCATCAAACAGAATAAAAACACTTAATGAAAAGGGTGCAAGAAAGAATTTTTTTTTATAATATCTGCCCCTTATTTAAAATAATGATAATAATAATAATAACTACAAACAAACAACAACCTTCACTTGAACAATCTCCAAATTGA
>JBBPBX010017527.1:0-27906 GCA_038048925.1 Garcialebias charrua
ACATGGCTACTTAACAGCTATAGATTGCCCATTGAACACAAGGAACAAGGAAAATAAAGCCGATCAAAGCTGTCAGAGCTGCAGCTGTTTTTCCGACCGACCCGAGAGGCTTTTACTGCGTTCGCAAGCAAATCGCAAGCAAATCAGTTTCCATCCATACATAATACATCCATCCATCCATACATATGTCCATCCATCCATCCATCCACTATCTTTATTTCATTAGACAAAGCAGACACGCGTAATCACCGCGCAATGCGCCCCTCCAGCCGTGGTCTGTGTCCAGCCGCGCATCGCGCAATCACGCGCGTTGGATTGGCTTTAGGTTTTACAAATCGCAGCAAAGAAACTAACATTTAAAGCACGATAATGGTGCACCAATTATGCAGATTCAACTGGCCGTTTGAAAAGGTAAAATGTACAGTTAAGATCGGATGGATCAGCAGTTCACGCTGCTGTCAGCTCCAGAGAAGTCATCAGTAAAGGAAATAACATACCTGTGTCCCTCTAAGCCTGTAGGGTCAACAGGTCCTGACAAATCAGTATGGACCAACTCTAGTGGCTTGCTCGTTCTAACATCTGACTCCTTGTTTCTGTTGTTAATAAATTTCCCTTCTGTACAGGTGTTACATTCCATTTTGCTGTTGTCAGTGATTTTCATTCCCTCTACCACATTTTGTAATTTCATAACATCAGTCATGTTACAATGTCCTAATATTTCATGCCATGTTTTCAGGTCACAAGCTAGCTTAACTTTATCATTGTTGGTTATGTCATTTAAGTTTTCCTCAATGTATCCTTCATCATTATTTTTCATCCTCAGGTAATACAGTTTCTCATGAACCTCAATAGGGAACACAGTACCATCTTTACCCAGCAGTTCATTTTGCCCATCTGTGAATGTTACACTGGCTCCATTGGCTGTAGCTGATATCACAGAAAATATGCTCTGTGGGTAGGATGGGATGAATAAAGCATTTTTCAGAGTAATTTTAACATACCTTCCCTTTGAGTTCAACAGTTCAATTTGTACATCACCACGCTTCAGTGCAACGTTGTTCATCTTCTTTCCATCTGCCAGTTCCATGTAGTGTCTGCTTGGATTGAAAGTCTTGTCGATTCTCGTGAACAGTTCTTCATCAGTAATGATGTGTGATGTTGCTCCACAGTCCACCATTATTCCATTTTGCTTGATGTTGCGGGGCAGATGATTCCAGCTGGCTTTGGACACCATGGTCCAGTCCCCCTCGTGGTTGTCCTGCACATCTGACGTCTGCTTGGCCTCATCGTTCCGTCTCGGTCCTCTTCTGCATGTCTGGTCACTGTGGGTTGTGCCTTTGGACGCCATGGCCCAGTCCCCCTCGTGGTTGTCCTGCATGTCTGACGTCTGCTTGGCCTCATCCTTCCGTCTCGGTCCTCTTCTGCATGTTTGGTCACTGTGGGTCGTGCTTCTGTGGTAGCTGCACCATTTTGGCTCGGCTTTTTGGCGGCAGTCCCTGGCCACGTGCCCGCGCAGGCCGCAGTTGTAACAGTTTAAAGGCGCGGCCTTTTGGCGACAGTCCTTGGCCACGTGCTCGCGCAGGCCGCAGTTGTAACAGCTTAAAGTTGTCATGTCCACTTTCATTACATTATCTGCCTTTAGGTTGCTTTCAAACTTTTCTGTCTCTTCATAGCTTCGGAGTCTGCTCTTGAATTGGGTGAACGTCAATTCTTCACTGCTCTGTGTCGTGTGAATAGCAAAAGGCTTGTATGATTCTGGCAATCCCTTCAGAATCATTGCTATTATTAGTCCGTCGCTAATAACCTCTTTTGCATTTCTCAGAGACGTTATTGCTTTTTCAGCACGTAAAACATAGTCTGTCACTGTTTCGCCGGGTTCTTTTAATAAGGACGTGAGCTCCGTGTAAAGGGCGATAATCCTGGGCTTACCCTGGCTGGCGTAATGGCCGCGTAGTATCTGCAGAGCTTTCTTCCCGTCGTCTGCGGCATCTCGCATGACCAACGACAGACTCTTAT
Organism: Garcialebias charrua; assembly: GCA_038048925.1. Taxonomy (NCBI): domain Eukaryota; kingdom Metazoa; phylum Chordata; class Actinopteri; order Cyprinodontiformes; family Rivulidae; genus Garcialebias; species Garcialebias charrua. Next base: position 2,017 of record JBBPBX010017527.1, read on the forward strand.
CATCGAGGGTCTGTATTAGTTCTGCGTAACATTCCGCGTTTTTCTCTTCATCTGGGTCTGCAGATAAGATGGCGTCTTTCAGGCCTAGCGTTCTTAGATAAGCCAGGAACTTTACCTCCCAAAGTTCGTAGTTGTTTTCGTCTCCGTTGAAAACGAGTCTGTCCCACCGTCCTCCCGTGCGGCGTCTGGGCCCATAACCTGTTGCGTTTTCATGTTCACCGGCGTTGTTTTCTCGTTCAGCACTCATGTTAAGAACCACACTTCTTTCCGTCAGATAGCTGTAGCTTCTTTATTACGAGTGGTTCACATGTAAACTCTTCTTCTACAGCAGATCTAGAACAGCGCTACCTACACACAAGAAACTCACTGCCCCTAGTGGACAACAACGATATAACATGCACACATAATAACAACAATAACATAAGATGAGAACATATTCCAACAGTTACTCTACCCTGAAGATGTTAGACCTGTAATGCCACTATGACTGGTGATAGGTGCTGCTGATTATACATGATGCTGATCTCGCACATCCACTCACACAGACTCATGTTCATGCTGCTGTTGATCTGCATATTGTTTTGCACTACAGTACTAGTGTTGTGTATTTCTTAGTTTATATTTTTATTACTGTTTCTTTTTACAATTTATATTTTTGCTATTGTTGGGTGTAACTGGGACCCTGGCCTGAGTACTTGAACATGACATACTCGGTCTTTTTTCTGTTTATTGCAGCAATTCTGAGCATTTTTATTCTGAGCATATTTATGCTGGCTGTATCAGCTTTGTTTAAATCAGTAAGAATAACAGAATAAGTCTATGTTGTTGTTTACAGTTAAAACTATTACTATTGACAAAGTTGAGAGTTTTATGTTTATTTGATGGTGATTTCAAATTTCTTTGACGGCTAAATACAAATAAAATTTTAAACTTAATTTATTTGTACATTGTAGTTTTTCTGAAGCTTTTATATCGATATCGAACTATATCGATATCGACCGAAATTAAGACATGATAAAAATGTTGGCCACATCGTCCAGCCCTAGGCGTAGGGCCCCAGGTGTCTGTGGCGGGGGGCCCAGCAAGGGGACCCAGGTTCTACAGTGGAGTGCCCCAGGTGTCTGCGGCCGAGGGCCCCAGGACCGGCCAGGAGTGAAAACGGTAGGGTTGCTGTTTCTCTGGTCCCAGGTGCCAGCAGCCTGGCTACAGCCATTTTTTTCCGGACTTGGTTGCAGTTTTGATTTATCGGTGATCCACTGATCCATGGGGTTGGGGAATAGGGCTGTATACCGAACCAAGGTTCTTTCATGGTACCAACCGAACTGCGTTGGTCGGTGTATGGATTAAAACATGACTCTTCTTTCAGCGTCAAGTTTCGGTGATCGGCTGTAACATGGCACGTAGTTTCAGCAACGCAGGCAGGTTAAACACAGACATATGTGGTTAAGCCCACAGATGGGGTTCACTTGTCAGTGTTGTTGTGTGAACTAGTGCAACGCGTGTCATTGGTCGAACCGCTTTAAAAAAGGCTTCTAATGCTGCGTTCCAGTTACCTCGTATTCTGGAAACTGGGAAGTGGTAGTGACGTCATTTCCCAAGTTACCACTTGAAAACACGTTCCGGTTCTCCCAGTGGAAAATCAAGATGGACGCACGCTTTGTTTTTGTTGCTGTTTTAAAAATAAGGGAAATTTTTCTGCCGGGTACGCCGAGCCATCCCACTAGTCCAGGGATCTGCAACCTTTATGATCAAAAGAGCCATTTCTGCCCCTTTGTTCACTAAATTAAACGTTTCCGGAGTCACAACACCTGCTACAACTGGGATTCTCAACTGGTGGCCCACAGACCACTTTAAGTTTGTTAGAGGACAATTTTCTGACCTGTAGTTTTCTGGCCATTGTAAAGCTGAAAATATCTAACGATTTGTTGATATTTTTACATTTTAAGACTAAAAAAGACCAGATTATCATAAAGAAGGAAAAATAATGTGATCTTTCCCAATTAAAAAATAAAATAATGAACTATGCAGGTCTAGGTAAATTATTTTAATTGTGGAAAAATTAAATATCCTACTTCAAATAAATAAAGTTAACTTATGTTTTACTCCTTCTATTAGTTCTAGTATGAGGCTAGCCTGTATAAATAAAGGTTGAATGAATGAATGAAAAAATTCACACATTTGCAAAGGAAATGACAGGAAAAACTGCTAAAACCAGCCCTTTTTGTTGTTATAAGAACAAATAAAATTCAGTTTAGTTCGTTTTGATCAAAGCTTGGAAGAGCCACTACTGAGGGACCAAAGAGCCGCATGTGGCTCCAGAGCCGCAGGTTGCAGACCCCTGCACTAGCCCAACCAAAGTCCAGGACCCCTTACATTTTAAGACAGGTTTACAAGAAATCTAAAATAACTACCGGTACCTATCAGCCTCTTTCAAACCAGTTATGTGATTACAATCTGATAGGCCTACCTTAGGGGCGGCCGTGGTGTAGTGGAAATGGCAGTCGACCCCTGATCGGAAGGTTGGAGGTTCGAATCCCGCATCCGCCCACCATGTGTCGTTGTGTCCCTGGGCAAGACACTCAACCCAGAGTTGCTCCCGGTAGGTCTGGATGGCGCCTTGCAAGGCAGGCTACCACTACCGGTGTATGAATGTCTGAATGAATGGGTGGATGGCTGGTATTGTAAAGCGCTTTGGGGCTGGAAAGCGCTATATAAATAAGCTCCATTTACCATTTACCTTTGTGCTTGACGGATTTTTCATGCTGACGGACATCGTTCCTTCCCCCATGAGAGACACTAAAGTCGCAGTTACAAATCTTAAAAAACGCTTAATTGTGCCCCACCCTACTCTTCTTTAGGAAAGTAAATTCGCTGTCCCATTTTTCAAGATATTTACACAAAGTCTTAACTTTTTTGGCAGGGACGCCTTCTCTCTCGTTACATTCATCCATCTCTGTTTTTCCGGGTTTGTTCCCGCTGCCAACACTAATATCGCGAGAACTGCCACCAAGGCTACTGCAGGTGGCAGTTCTCGCGAAGCTAGTGACAGAGGCACTGGAATTATATATTTTTTTTTTAAATAATATAATACGGGAGATTTCCGGGAAAATAATAATTCGGGATGACGACGGGAAAGAGGGATGAATACGGTAGTTTCCCGGCCAAAACGGGAGACTTGACAGATATGGTCAGAGGAGGATGATGACCGCCGAAGGTAATTGATTTAATATATATTTTCTCTAATTCTTTAATGTAAATCGTTGGGGAAAAAGGAAAAACTGGCTTCACAGCTAAGAAAACAAAAACAAACGTCTTCACTGTGTGATTAAATACACGCAACAACATTTAAGAAATGTTATTTTACTAAAAGTTTAGGTGTTTACTTCTTGAAGACGCAAGTATCCACCATCTTGAAATCGAAACTGGGAGCAGAAAAAATTAGTTTACCACTAGAGCGGGCGTTCCGGTTTCAATCTACCACTGGGAACTGGGAAATTCCCACAATACGAGGTAACTGGAATGCAGCATTAGGTCAAAAGTGTGGCTCCATTTTAGAAAGACCAAAATACATCGTTGCTAAGGCTGACTAATTTGATGAAGCATCTTATCGTGACGGCATCAATTTACGAGCAGAAAGTTGCTCTGTGTTTTGACTGCAAGAAGAGTAGAGCATCCTCCTCAAGTCAGCCTGTGAGTATTGGAGAGCCTGAAAAGCTTGGTTTAACATGCCCACGACCGGACTTGTCTTCATCCGAGAACTCCGAGGACAACTCTGTTTCTGGGATTTCTGCTGGTAAGTTTACATTTGTTAACATTACTGCAGCTTCGTGACTGCTTAATACGTGCATCGCACGGTGAATTAACTATCCCTGTAACACTAACTTTAAGATATTAGTGTGTAGCTTTATTTTACTTTAATAAAAACGTATGCAGTAGCCTAAGAAGGGAATGTCGAGAAAATTGGAAGATACCAAGATGTGGATGGGTGGACTACAGGACCAGTGTGACACAAAGACCATTAAAATAAAATGTTTATTAAAATTAACTAAAGCTACACTATGGCTTTAGTTTATCTTAATAAAGCTACACACTAGTGTAGCTTTAGCATATTTTAATAAACTAAGGCCCTATTTTACTTTAATAAAAACGTATGCAGTAAGAAGGGAATGTCGAGAAAATTGGAAGATACCAAGATGTGGATGGGTGGACTACAGGACCAGTGTGACACAAAGACCATTAAAATAAAATGTTTATTAAAATTAACTAAAGCTACACTATGGCTTTAGTTTATCTTAATAAAGCTACACACTAGTGTAGCTTTAGCATATTTTAATAAACTAAGGCCCTGTTTACACGGACACTGTGGGGAGGAAACGGAGGTTTTGGGTATGTTAATTAGATGAAAAGTTTTGCGTTGACACGGATCTGCTCGAATCTCCCCCCTCCCTCCCTTTCACCCACAGCGCATGGGTGCTGCCTCAAGCTAGATTGATACTCGACGCGCTCCAAAAGTGAAGCAATTTCACAGTCCCCGCCCCTGCGCGTTGGCCTCGCGCGTGGGATTAGCGCGTGTTGTGCACCTCTGAATTTTTGAAACTCCGCAATTATGCGCACGCGGTGGGCGCTACGATTTGATTGACAGGTCCTCACCCGACAGCCTTCACCCTCTTCACGCCGGAGCCTGCAGCTGTTTGCGCCGCTGTGGTCGTGGAGACGGAGTCGCGACGCATGGAGGAATGTTTTGTGACACAAAATGTATTAAATTCTCCTTCGTTCCTGATCTGGAGTCGGACTTTTCTTTTGTTTTTTCGCCAAAAGTCACGTGATCGCTTTCTCCTCCGCTGACTCCATGCATTAAAACCGCAAATAAAGACAACAGTTCAGCACGCGAGCGGAAAGCTATTTGTTTTTGTTGTGTGATTTCAAACAGTTCTTCTTCTACGGTAGATTTCTTCTTCTACACCTTTCTTGCAACATATGCACAGGTTTTAGAGGGTACTGCCTCCTGCTGGTCCGTAAAAGAACAGCACTTTGCCATGCGCCGCCGTGCGTCAACCATAAACACAGTGGTGACACTGTAAACGCATTAGCCGCACGGCTGAGTGCACGCGTGGTACGCGCGCTCCAGCCTGCGGACCAAAGCGAAAGTCTAACCCCAAAAATACACTACACGCGGCCCGTGTCCGCTCCGCTCCGCAGGTCGCAGCTGAGCAAGTCCAAAGTCCACTGCCTCCGCTCAGCTCAGGTCCGCATAGATGCGCCGCTCCAAGACGCATGCGTGGGAATTGCAAGATCGCGCGATAAATCAAGTGATAAATAATGAAGTCAGAACAAAACCATTCATTCGGTGGAAGAAGGAGAACAACAGTAAAGGCTGCCTTGATCTTCTCTCGTAAATAAGCGACAGGACATGGTTTGAGCAACAGGAAGTGATGTTTACATTTCAGAATAAAATACTTTTTTATTTATTTATTTCTTGTATTGCGTTATTAGGTGTAGTCATAGTCATAAATATAATAGTTTAGTCATAGAATAGTCATAAATGATAGTTTGACAGCATTTTTGTACAAATAAATCCGTATAGAGCTAGGATTAGTCCGCCCGTGGTGATTTTATTTTGTAAATACGGAAGTTGTGCTCGTTCCTTTTCCTGTTGGTGCGACGTAATCTTCAAAAGTTGACTCCGGCACAGCTCCGTCATCCGGCAGAAATAGAAAAATTTCTAATTTTGACGGACTGCCGTCCGCTCGCCGCAGCTCACCGCCGCCGTGCGGAGCCAGTGTACTTTATCTCATTGATTATAATGGGTGCGTATTTGCTGCGGAGGTCGGACCGGAGCGGGGCGGAGCCGGAACGCGTGTAGTGTATTTTTGGGGTAACTCAGCCTTCACTCTGCTGGAAGACAGTCTGCTGCGTTTGGGCTAAACGTTGAGCTAACAACAACTTAACAACAAGTTAAAGCTGGATTTTGGATAATAGTCGACAGATTTGACACCAAGTGGGACTCTCTTCATCTAACAAGCTCCACACCAGACGCTGAGTGGACTGTGGACCAGAACCGAGTCGATGTCGGACTTTCCTCCGTGATGAACATGACTTACAGCAGGTAAATCAACGTTCTTAATATAATGTTTGCTTGTGTTTACTTTGGTCACACAACAACTGAGTTTTTATTTATTTATTTATTTATTTCTGCCAGGTGGAGAAGCTGTCGTTCCTACAGGCAGACCGGTTCTGATGGGGTCCAGTCCAGATGAAAACACAGCAAGAGTCCAGTTCATTAACGTCGTTACAGTTCAGTTAATGTGTTTTAATAGTGTTCAGTTTAATTCTCAGTGTTTGTGTTGCGTACAGTTTGTGGTGTTGAATAAATAAATAAAAAATAGACCTGGTGTCTTCATTTTCACAGCATGTTACGCATTGTTTAAAAAACGTAACGAGTCCAGATAGATACTGTAGTTCAGATAAATTTATACATCTCCCACGCTAACATACTGTTTATTATTGTTAAACTGTTATATTTTGCAGCGTGACACGTGAAATGTCCGACTGTCCGCGCGTGCGAGCTGCGCGCATGTGGTTGACACAAAAGATCAGCGGGAGATGTTTACATTATCAACGGGGGGTCAGCGAAAAAGATCCACTCTGTAGGCTGGGTTCAAAAACCATCGGAGTCAAAGCCCCCTCTTTGTGGACTCGTGTCAACGATAAGCAAAGACTCGGGGCCAGTTTACACGGCGCGTATTTTGAGTGGAACCGCTACTTTCTCTTTGCGTCTTAGAGCTTTGGAGCGTGACGTCACTGGTCCACCGCACAGCATTGTGGGTAGTTTTTTTTGTAGTTTTTTGTCGATCCGCCATTTTTCCTGCCTCGCTCGTATTTTGTTCGAATCAGGTTTCAACAGCTTAGCAATGGTCTTAAATTGCTGTGTAATAGGATGCAATGTCTGTTCACACGACAGAAAAGGTAAAAAAAATAGAAAACGGACTCTCGTTTTATAGTTTCCCTACCTGGAAACAACGCGAGGGCGAGCTTGTGTCGGCCATAACAAAAAGGAGGCATGGATATCAGCAGTGAGACGTCCTGATGTAACGTTCTCCAACATCACAAGATACATGCTTGTTTGTTCCAGACATTTCCATTCAGGTGAGTATTTTAAATCAGTTTACTGGAGTTGTGCCATTTTGTCAAGGTGTATCATGTTTTGGTCGAGTTCAGTGCATAGTGGGTCAACCAAGTTTAGGTCGGACATCTGTGTTATTTTAAAATAAACTGTTTAAAGTTGATTGTGTTGTCACATTGACTGTAGCATATTGTTTTTTATTATTAATTTATTTCTTTATTCATTTTATCAAAATAAATACCCAACAAAGACAAAAAAAAGAAAATATAAAATGAAAGGCAGCAGAAAGAAGAAACTATCTTATTATATCTGCCCCTTTTCCAAACAATCTATTCAAAGAATAATCTATAAGTAACAAAAAATGAGTAACTCATCTCAATTTTCAAATTTCAACATATTACACATTAAAGCACTTCATCTTTTAACAAAATGTGTCTGAATATTTAAGGGTAGTACATTGTTATGACATTTATACATCACCATTAAAATAAGGTAATCTACTAATGGAACTTCAGTAATTTCAACTAAAAAAATAATATACTAGATGGATGACAGTAATGTTTTCTGGCAATAATTATATTACTGATCTGCGTTCTCTTCAAGGCAAATCTTCTTATGAGATGGATGAGTCAAATCCCGACTGGGCTCCAACACTGCACTTGGGACACTCCGAGGTGAAAGTGTCAACATCAGACCGACATGCTCGTCAATTAAAGAGACGTTACAGCAGAGCACAAGGGGAAGATGAAGGAAGTGATGGAAAGGCAAAATCAACAAGCAGTGGAGGCTGCAGGAGATGAGCACCAACAGGTGGTGGAGGCAGCAGGAGATGAGCACCAACAAGTGATGGAGGCTGCTGGAGATGAGCACCAACAGGTGATGGAGGCAGCAGGAGATGAGCACCAACAGGTGATGGAGGCAGCAGGAGATGAGCACCAACAGGTGGTGGAGGCAGCAGGAGATGAGCACCAACAGGTGGTGGAGGCAGCAGGAGATGAGCACCAACAGGTGATGGAGGCAGCAGGAGATGAGCACCAACAGGTGGTGGAGGCAGCAGGAGATGAGCACCAACAGGTGATGGAGGCAGCAGGAGATGAGCACCAACAGGTGATGGAGGCAGCAGGAGATGAGCACCAACAGGTGGTGGAGGCAGCAGGAGATGAGCACCAACAGGTGGTGGAGGCAGCAGGAGATGAGCACCAACAGGTGGTGGAGGCAGCAGGAGATGAGCACCAACAGGTGGTGGAGGCAGCAGGAGATGAGCACCAACAGGTGATGGAGGCAGCAGGAGATGAGCACCAACAGGTGATGGAGGCAGCAGGAGATGAGCACCAACAGGTGATGGAGGCAGCAGGAGATGAGCACCAACAGGTGGTGGAGGCAGCAGGAGATGAGCACCAACAGGTGGTGGAGGCAGCAGGAGATGAGCACCAACAGGTGATGGAGGCAGCAGGAGATGAGCACCAACAGGTGATGGAGGCAGCAGGAGATGAGCACCAACAGGTGATGGAGGCAGCAGGAGATGAGCACCAACAGGTGATGGAGGCAGCAGGAGATGAGCACCAACAGGTGATGGAGGCAGCAGGAGATGAGCACCAACAGGTGATGGAGGCAGCAGGAGATGAGCACCAACAGGTGATGGAGGCAGCAGGAGATGAGCACCAACAGGTGATGGAGGCAGCAGGAGATGAGCACCAACAGGTGATGGAGGCAGCAGGAGATGAGCACCAACAGGTGATGGAGGCAGCAGGAGATGAGCACCAACAGGTGATGGAGGCAGCAGGAGATGAGCACCAACAGGTGATGGAGGCTGCTGGAGATGAGCACCAACAGGTGATGGAGGCAGCTGGAGATGAGCACCAACAGGTGATGGAGGCAGCAGGAGATGAGCACCAACAGGTGGTGGAGGCTGCTGGAGATGAGCACCAACAGGTGATGGAGGCAGCAGGAGATGAGCACCAACAGGTGGTGGAGGCTGCTGGAGATGAGCACCAACAGGTGATGGAGGCTGCTGGAGATGAGCACCAACAGGTGATGGAGGCAGCTGGAGATGAGCACCAACAGGTGATGGAGGCAGCTGGAGATGAGCACCAACAGGTGATGGAGGCTGCTGGAGATGAGCACCAACAGGTGATGGAGGCAGCTGGAGATGAGCACCAACAGGTGATGGAGGCTGCTGGAGATGAGCACCAACAGGTGATGGAGGCTGCTGGAGATGAGCACCAACAGGTGATGGAGGCTGCTGGAGATGAGCACCAACAGGTGATGGAGGCTGCTGGAGATGAGCACCAACAGGTGATGGAGGCTGCTGGAGATGAGCACCAACAGGTGATGGAGGCTGCTGGAGATGAGCACCAACAGGTGATGGAGGCTGCTGGAGATGAGCACCAACAGGTGATGGAGGCTGCTGGAGATGAGCACCAACAGGTGATGGAGGCAGCTGGAGATGAGCACCAACAGGTGATGGAGGCAGCTGGAGATGAGCACCAACAGGTGGTGGAGGCTGCTGGAGATGAGCACCAACAGGTGATGGAGGCTGCTGGAGATGAGCACCAACAGGTGATGGAGGCTGCTGGAGATGAGCACCAACAGGTGATGGAGGCTGCAGGAGATGAGCACCAACAGGTGATGGAGGCAGCAGGAGATGAGCACCAACAGGTGATGGAGGCAGCAGAAGATGAGCACCAACAGGTGATGGAGGCAGCAGAAGATGAGCACCAACAGGTGGTGGAGGCTGCTGGAGATGAGCACCAACAGGTGATGGAGGCTGCTGGAGAGGAGCATGAGCAAGTTGTGGAGTCTGCGGTGGAAACCCCACGAGAGGACATCACTGTCGCTGCAGATGGGGAGGAGGAAGATGAACCAGCAGCAAAAAGGCGACAAACAGAATGTCAGTTGTGCGAACAAAGAAGAGCAGAAATTAATCGTCTCTTACAGGAAAACAGGGAGCTCAGGTCAGAGCTGAATAAAAAACAGCTAGACAAAGAATTTCTTAGGGGTGACACAAAAAAGTCAGGTACTATACAGGACTTCATTGCTTTGCCGTATTGTTGTCATTGTTTGAATTTGAAATGAAACAGATCCATTTTGAAGTAAACATTTGATGTAATTAAACATTTCCAGTAAATGTGATGAACGTGTGAGTTAATACATTTTATAGAAAACACACAAAAATGTGCAAATATAAGTCAACAGCATGTTTTACATAATTATGTCTCCCTTGAAGTACAAGCTCTGAGAAATATCTTTAGGAAGCTTCATGCTTTCTGTAGACGTCCAGCCATGTCTGTGTGGTCCACACAAGGTCACAGTGGTTTGATTATGCACCTGTGCAGAGTGGGTGATGCTTCTGCAGGTGAACTTCATCTCCTGCCTCCAGCTGCTGGATGCTGCATGTCTTGTATCTGTGAGGGAACTTTCTCCAGGCAGCAGCGATCACACTGAGTCCATCAGAAGATGCTCCAAGTTCAGGAGTTGGTGTTTATGATGAAACCACATGCTTTAACTTTAAGATTTTTTTTACTGCTAGCTGTATTTTAATGTAGGTGTTTTGATGATTCACACACCATTTTATTTCTGTGTGTAGACACACTGTTACTCAGCATGACCCACGGTGTTCTGGTGGCTCAGAGTCAGAGCAGAACCTGTGAACACAATTAAAATGGTGAATGAAAAGACAATCTATAATATACAGTATATATATGCATCTTAATACATATACTGTATATAGTGATTATAGTAATCTAATCAAGATTTGAAGTCTACATGTTATTAGACATGCTCAAGTCATTAAAAATAAGGTAATTTTCAACTTGGACCTTTGTAATTTAGTTAAAAAACATACTTTAAAAATAAAGTGTTCTCAGTTTTTAATACTCCTAGCATACAGAAGGTTGTTTGATTCTGAAAGAAATGTAAATTAATAATTTATGTACAATTAAGGAGCCAAAAACAACGTACCTTCAACGTATTTACAATCTGGGGGCTTTAACGAACAAGGTGAGCCGCCTGGCCTTGTGGTGCGGACACAACAATCTCACTCTCAACGTGGAGAAGACAAAGGAGATTGTTGTGGACTTCAGGAAGAGGGATGCCCAACATGCCCCTCTGACCATCAACAGCACCGCAGTGGAGAGAGTAGACAGCACCAAGTTCCTGGGAGTGCACGTCTCAAAGGACCTGTCCTGGAGCAGGAACACTGCAGCACTGGCAAAGAAGGCTCACCAGCGTCTCTACTTTCTCCGCAAGCTGAAAAGGGCTGGAGCTTCAACCCCCATCATGAGCACCTTCTACAGAGGTGCCATAGAAAGTGTCCTGACCAGCTGCATCACTGTGTGGTTTGGTGCATGTACTGCATCCTGCCGCAAGAGCCTCCAGCGCATCGTGAGAGCAGCTGAGAAGATCGTGGGCACCTCCTTGCCCTCACTGCAGGACTTACACAGCAAACGCCTCACTCGGAAAGCCCACTGCATGGCAGGTGATCCCACACACCCACTACACAGCCGCTTCAGACTGCTGCCATCAGGGAGGAGACTGAGGAGTCTCCAGGCTCGAACCAGCAGACTGAGAGACAGCTCTGTTCATCAGGCAGTCAGGATGCTAAACACTCTGCCTGCTCTGCCCCCCTCCCATTTGAACTGCCTTAACACTAAAACTTTCTCACACATTACCACACAACACAAAGATTTTAACACTGGACTCTGTGTCATCAAACGGGTTATTCACTAAACTCTCGGTCATGTGCTCATACAGTTTGCACTACTTCTCATACTTGCACTAATGTTTGTATTACATCACTGCCTATAGTCATAATACTGTTTACATTCTCTGTTTACATTTATTAATACTGTTTACTTTTATTACTACTGCTTACATTTAATTACTACTGTTTACATTTACACTACTCTAATATCTACACCACTGCTGATACATATACAGTGTGCTCTGAACGGTCTTATTTAGGGATGCCCAATGTGCCTTACTGCATATGCCACTTTTTGCCTCTATAACAACATCAACTACTACCTCATACATATACTGTGTACATTAACTCATACGCTGCTTTGCCACTTTGCAAATGTCAATGCTAGAAACCTTTAGTTTATTTTAGTTATACTTTTTATACTCTTTTTTTATACTAGTATGCAAAAACTCAGGACAGTATTATGTTCATTAAATGTTTAATGTTTTAGTTTTAGAGTTGGTGTAAATTTTCATACTCTTATACCACTATGCAAAAAACTCAGGACAGTGTTAGTTTTACTATTTTATGCTTATGTCTATTATTATATGTTTCAGTGTTTCAATGTTTAGATGTTTACTGTTGCACCGAGGGACTGAGAGAAACGCAATTTCGGTCCTGTGTATGTCCTGTACAGTACATATTGCAGATCTGACAATAAAGTTGACTTTGACTTTTGACTTAAAAATGTCCAAATCATCTACCCAGCTGTTAATAGATTGGACTCTCCCAGTGATTTGTAATTATAAAAATTATTTGTGGTGTAAACACTGACACAGACCAGGTCTGCTAAAATGACTGGGAATGTCAGTGGAGGTAAGTATTACTCCGGGTCTCTGCTCCATTTATTTATTTATTTATTTCAAACGGGCAACATTTCCAATTATACCGATTTTTTCCATGTAGTTTTTTTTTCTCACCTGGGAGAAGCTTATTAGGATACAGTCCACTTTATTTTGCCTGCTTTTCAGAATCGTGATGGAAGATACAGCGCGAAAACAATGGAAAATCTCCTGAATTTCTTTTATTTTTTATGAGGGCAACAAAGATGGCGGTCGAGACGGGAACGCCCCGACACGCCCCCACACAGTGACGTCTGCTCCAAAGCTCTATAGCCTACACGACGCTGGCCCCCCTCTTTGCATCCGATACTTTTCTGATCCAGCTCTCAGGGTGGAACTTTTTCGCAGACCCCCCGTTGATAATGTAAACATCTCCCGCGGAGCTTTTGTTTTAACACATGCACGCACGCGCAGACAGCCGGCATTTGGACAGTGGACACACGCACCACTTTCTGAACTATAGCTGATGGAATATATTTTTATTCTCATATTTAAAGGGATTGTGACATGATTTTTTTACTATTCATAAAATTGCTCAAAATATATATATTTTATCATTTAAATATGTTTGTTTTTGCAAACAAAATGATAAATCACTTTAATTTTGCTTTAAAAGTGATTTTGAACTTCAAGCCGTGTTTAATCATGGGAAATCCGATTACACTCGAACGCACCATATGTGATGTCACACTGGGCAGAGGGCTGTGGTGTCTTTAATAGCGGACAATTTAAAACTGGACGAATTTAGCAATCTATGTGAAGATTTGAGCTATTTGTCTTCATTTTGGGAAGCAGAAAATTGTTTGGGTGATGGAACAAGAAACAACAGGATCTAATTTAGGTCTGATGCTGTATCAGACTTCCTTCATGTCGAGCTGCTCATACCTGCGCACTGTGACAAGCCCAGAGCTCTGCCCGGTGTGACATCACAGATGGTGCGTTCGTGTGTAATGGGATTTCCCATGATTAAACACGGCTTGAAGTTCAAAATCACTTTTAAAGCAAAATTAAAGTGATTTATCATTTTGTTTGCAAAAACAAACATATTTAAATGATAAAATATATATATTTTGAGCAATTTTATGAATAGTAAAAAAATCATGTCACAATCCCTTTAATTATCAAAGTCAACTTTATTGTCAGAACTGCAATATGTACAGGACATACACAGGACCGAAATTGCGTTTCTCTCAGTCCCTCGGTGCAACAGTAACCATCTAAACACTAAACACTAAAACATTTAATAAACATAAGCATAAAATAGTAAAAGTGTAACACTGTCCTGAGTTTTTTCATAATAGTATAAAAGTATGAAAATTTACACCAACACTGAAACACCAAACACCCAATGAACATAAGCATAAAATGAAATAATAAAAGTGTAATACTGTCCTAAGTTTTTGCATAGTAGTATAAAAAGTATAAAAAGTATATCTATGAAATAAACTGAAGGTTCTAGCATTGACATTTGCAAATGTCATTTGCATTTCTACACCTTACCTGCATCTGTGTTGGAAGAGAGCCAGCTGCCTGGATCCAGTTGTCTGTTAACGAGGCAGTCGGACATTTCACGTGTCACGCTGCACTATAACATACTAAATGTGCTATATATTAACAGTTTAACAATAATAAACAGTATTTATGTTAGCGTGGGAGATATTTAAATTTATCTGAGCTAAATGAAGCTATCTGGACTCGTTACGTCATGCCTAACATGCTGCTGAAAATGAAGACACCAGGTTGATTTTTAATTTATTTATTTATTCAACACCACAAACTCATGTCACAAACACTGAGAATTAAATTGAACACTTTTAAAAACACGTTAACCGAACTTTAATGAACTGGACTCTGTTGTTTTCATCCTGGTGGACACTGGACCCACATCCGAAACTGCGGTCATCCGAACCGGTTCGCTTCGTGGAACGACAGCTTCGACCTCGCAGGAAAAAAATAAAAATAAAACCTCAGTTGGTTGTTCTGTGATCGAACTAAACACAAGGAAACATTATTAAGAACATTGTTTACCTTGTAGCGCTGCTGGAAATCAGCTGATTCTCACGGACTAAAGTCAGACATGTTGACGCGGTTCCGGTCCAGTCAGCAACTGGTGTGCAGCTTGTTAGATGAAGCGGTCCCACTTGGTGTCAAATCTGTTGACTCTTATCCAAATTCCAGCTTTAACTTGTTGTTAACTTGTTGACAACAACTTGTAGTTAGCTGAACTTTTAGCCAGAGAGGAAAGCACCAGGCTGCCTCGTCTGCTCTGTTTACCTCAGGCAGCACGCATGCGCAGTAGTGAAGGTTCCAAAAATCACAGCGCCATCTAATGGCCCAGCATGGTAACTACAGTGAAGTCATGAGGACGGGGGGTGGAGGGGGAGAGAGTCGTATCCACAGAATTCGACCGTGTCAACGCAAAACTTTTCACCTAATTAACATACCCACAAGTTCCGTTTCCCCCACACAGTGTCCGTGTAAACAGGGTGTCAGAGAGAAAGGAGCGGTTCCACTCAAAATACGCGCCATGTAAACAGGGCCTAAAGCTACAGTAGTGTAGCTTTAGTCAGAGTCAGAGAGTCTTTATTGTCATTTGCACCGCATGTGGTACATGTGATGAAAACGAGATTATGTAGATCTCAAGTAAGTAGATCTTTAGTAGATCGAAGTAGATCTCAAACGAAGTAGATCTTTAGTTTATCTTAATAAAGCTACACTAGCTACACACTAGTGTAGCTTTAGCATATTTTAATAAACTAAAGCTACAGTAGTGTAGCTTTAGTTTATCTTAATAAAGCTACACACTACAGGTAGTCCCCGACTTACGAGCGAGTTCCGTCCCTAGGGGGCGCTCATATGTCAAAAATTCGTAAGTAGGATCACATAGTAAAAAAATACATAATTTTTTTTAAACTTTTTTATTAATTTTTTATAAATGAATACATGTACAGTACTGGACAGTCACCAAGCACTTAGCCTATCCTAACAGTTTTTAAAGTTGAAGGAATAAGTTGAATTGTCTCCCTTTCACATAAAGGGAGCTAGCTATGGGAATGGAGCCTGCAAGGAGGAGGGAGACAATTCAACTGACTCCTTCATCTTTAAAAACTGTGTTAGGATAGGCTAAGTGCTTGGTGACTGTACAGTACTGTACATTTATCTATTTATTAAAAATATACAGTACTGTATATACAGTATTTTTATTTTTTATTGTTTTTTATTTATAAATAGATAAATGTACAGTACTGTACAGTCACCAAGCACTTAGCCTATCCTAACACAGTTAAGGAGTCGGTTGAATTGTGTCCCTCCTCCCTGCAGGCTCCATTCCCATAAAGGGAGCTAGCTCCCATTCCCATGAAGGGAGCTAGCTTTAAATGAGATGCATACTCGTAAGTCCGGGACCTCGTAAGTAAGAGCGCTCGTAAGTCGGGGACTACCTGTAGTGTAGCTTTAGCATATTTTAATAAACTAAACACTCTGGACAGAGGTGAATCCAGAGTCCTGAAATGATGACAGAATGTTTATTCAGCTGTGCTCCTCTGAAAAGTCCGTGGAATTCCTCAGTAGAAGGTTTGGGGGGTGAGAGAGTGTCAGGTTTACAAAACTTCTGTTGAGATAAGACGGCCTGGCCTGTCAGATAAACACAATTTGTTTTGGGGACAGGCAGAACTTTAATGACGTCTACCTTCAGTCTGTCGGTCCACTGGCTTCCGAAAAATGTCCAAATGAAAATGACCATACCAATGAAATTCAAGCAGTTACAGTAAAAAGAGATGAGACGAACTCTTGACAGCAGTCAAAAGGAGAAACAATTATGGTGCCACTGCAGACAAAATGACTTTTACAGCTGTCTACAGGCGTCAGGAGGTGGTGGAAGAAAAACCTGCAGAGGAGTTCAAGGACAGATGTCCTACACTGTTCCAGAAGAAAGAGAGTAATGCAGACTGAAATTAAATGTCAAGATATTTTTTTTACTTTGATGTTGGGAATGATTGGTTACTATTTACTTGAAATAATTTTCTTTGCTCATTCTAAATAAGTTGCATTTTTAAATTAAAATTTCAGATTAATGCAGTGTTGCAGAGGCATGTGGCTCTTCCCCATCTAGACAGGCACTAAAGCCAGCTGATTGAAGTCATTCAGGCCAGAGGAGGAGCAACACTTGCAAAAACTACTGGCATTGTGAAAACTTACAATGAGGAATGCATATATCATCAACAGGGACACTGAGTGAACTAAGTTATAGCTATTTACTTTTTTCTTTTTAAACAAAGACATTAACAGAACTAGTTACTTTCAAACTTGTTTTATTTATCAATACTTGATACACTTTTGTGAATGCTGACATCATTCTAAGAAAAGCAACTTTGTATTTTCACTGGAAAAACTAAAATAACATGCTAAAAACACGTTTAATATGATGTATTTTTAAGTACAGTATAACGGTGGTGATTACTTTTGGATAGTTCAGTTTTTTGATTTGGAATAACTTAAAACTTTGAATGGACTTTCCATAAAATTAAGTCAGAGGGATTTGAATTCTTTATATGAAATAAACTAACAAATTTGAATAAAACTGACTTAAATCTGTCAAGTTAAACAAACTTAATAAATTAACTTGGATAAACTTAATTAAATTACCGGTACCTGTTCCCAATTGAAAGAATTCATTAAAGTTGGATCAACTCTTCGTTTTTCAGTGAGACGTCTGTGATTCTTCACTTTAGGACAGTTCAGTTTTTTGATTTGGTACAACTTAAAAAGTTTGAGTTTACTTTCCATAAAATTAAGTCGTAGAGATTTGAATTTTAAATAAACTAAATTATTTGAATAAAACTAACTTAAATTTGACAAGTTAAACAACTTAATAAATTAGGTTGGAACAACTATTCTAATTTTAGTGCAATTACAAACAGCGGTGGCCGCCACTAGAGGGCGCTAGGGGCGCCACCCCTCCTTGGAACTGTAGCTCTTCACCATTTGAAGATTTAATTTTTTTTTTATAAAAATGAAATAATAAAATAAAAATATTTCGAAATGTATGCATATATGTTTTTAGTTGTGTAGGATAAATATTTTATGAGTAATGAGTTGTTTGTTTCAAAAAACGTTTTCTGATTGTGACGTACTTCCGGGTTCCCCGCTGGGCGCCGCTGATCGGCTTTTCCATTGAATCTAATTATAACTAGCGCTAAGCGCATGCGCAGTTTATGTCCCATCTGTCCAAAATTATTGGACTGTACAGGTCGCATTTTCCGTCGCCCGGAGGCTTGGACTCGTCTCGCATCGCAGCGGTTTGCCGGTGTTTCCGGTTTGACTGCCGAGGAGGGGGGCCGAGTGGGGGACCATCTCTGTACACAGTCAGAGCTGATCCTAGTGTTACGAGTTCAAAGGTTGAAGGAAACTCTGAAACGAATGTGCAAGTTATTTGCAGGTTTATTGTACATACAGTATAAGGATAAACCTTGCAGCTGCAAACACAGACCTCACTCAGAGCACAAGTCCACACACACGAACCTTCGAAGGCTGGACCACGTTAGTCACCTCCTCGTGGGACCACCCCTGGGACTGGACCGCCTTGGAAACGCCCTATTCTATGACGTGGTCCACCTCTCAGACAATAAGCTACCAGCTTCATATGTAAACATCAAGTGTTAGGTCTGTTGTATTGTGCAGGGCAAGCGTGTAACTGAAAAACTCTTCCCTATTGAAAATAAAACCCGGAAATAAAGGTTCCGCCTTGTATCACAATTCACATTATATAGCGGAATTTAAATTAACACAAAAAACATAATAAGTGTGATACAGGTGTAATACTGATAGACATATATTTCACTAGCGACGTTGAAACAGCAGTAATTATTAATGGTGCCTTTCTACACAGGTAAGCAAGTAATATTAAGTGAGTTTAATGAATCGCTAAGCGCACATTTTGAGCTTATTCATCTGTGTGCGTCACGTGGTGTCGTGTGTTGCGGTCAGTCACACAGTAGCTAGCTACTAGCTGTGCTTATGTTGTGATGTACTGTACATTACTGTATAAAAGTTGCTAGTTATAAACCCGAATGTGACCTGAAGACGACTCCTGTCTGTCCATCTTCAGCTTTGAACTGTTTTACTCCTCAGTGTCTGTGTTAACTTACTTTTGTCTCGTTTCGTTTTGCAGCAGTTGCAAATTTTCTGATGAATAAATCTGAATGAATAAATAAACTTTAGTTTAGTTAAACTTTAGTTTCATTATAAGTTGTGCTGTTGTTTCAAAGACACTCTAAACTTAAAGGTTCAGTATGCAGTTTCTGTAGAACTGCAGCACTTAGAAATATTTTCAACAGGCAAAGCATTCTGATCCCTCCCTCTCAGAGTCATATATGGCTCTGCCCCCTTGTGGTCTGTTAAATTTCAAATTCAAGCTCTGTTTTTATTGGCTGGTTACAAACTCTGTTTTTATTGGCTGGAAAATGGTGGGTCACCTTTTCTTTTTAGAAATGCTTATTTACCACCTGGAGAAGCAAGGGGACAATATATATATATATTTTTTTTTTCAGAGATTACCTGGCTAACATCAGTCTGTCAGGTGACAGAGTGAAGAAATATGTTCATAAAAAAAGCTACATACTGAAGCTTTAAATAAACCAAGTAGCAGAAAGATTAAATAGTTTGAAATTTTCATGTTATGAAACATTGATTATATAATTATTTGAATTTAATTTTAATATTGTAAATATCACTGTGGATGGGATGCAATTGAAATAACCTGGATATTATTATTTATGTTGTATTAAGAAAGTTGTTACTAGCTTATTAACATTGAAACATTTAAGGTGCATTTATATGGTGAAATGTTATATATGCTAAGATGCATTAGGAGTCAACTCAGGACCTTTAATATAATAATAATAATGAATTCAATTTATAATGCACTTTTCATTAATAAAAATCTCAAAGTGCTACAAAGTGTAACAAAGATCAAAATAAAACAAGTGATAAAATCAAATAAAATCAATAATAATATCGACTAAGATCAAAGATAAAATCATGTGGATGCAGATTAGGCTTGCTTAAAAAATAAATAAAATAAAACAAGTGATAAAATCAAGTAAAATCAATAATGATATCAGCTAAGATCAAAGATAAAATCATGTGGAGGCAGAATAGGCTTGCTTAAAAAGAAAAGTCTTTATGCTGCTTTTAAAGTCAACCAGTGACTGTGGAGCTCTCAGGTCATCAGGGAGGGAGTTCCACAGGCGGGGGGCAGCCACACAGAATGCTCGGTCTCCCATGGTCCTCAATTTGGTCCGAGGAATATGAAGGAAATTACTGTTCTGTGATCGTAGAGACCGGGTGGATGAATATGGTGCAAGAATGTCCTTTAGATAGTCAGGTGAAGTGCCGTGCAAGCATTGATGGGTAATGAGAGCAGTTTTGTACTGAATTCTGTAGGTGACAGGAAGCCAATGGAGGTTATGGAGAATGGGTGTAATATGTTCAAATTTACGAACTCTCAACAGAATCCTTGCTGCACTGTTTTGAATGTATTGAAGTTTCTGAAGGTTTTTGCCAGGGATACCAATAAACAGGGAGTTGCAGTAGTCGAGCCTGGAGGAGACAAAGGCATGGACGAGTTTCTCAGCATCAGGAAAAGTCAGAGATGGGTGAAGTCTGGAGATGAATATTAGGAATATTTAAGAGAACTGTCTGGTACTAAAAAAATACAGTAGATTGATTCTATTTATTTGCTCTCTCCACTGCACACCTGTAGAAGGAGGTGAGGTCTGAACTTCTCAGACCAGCTCGTCTCAGCCGTCTGAGGAAGTAGAGTCTCTGATAAATTTTCTTGATCAGGCTGGTGGTGTTGTTGCTCCAGCTGAAGTTATCGTTCATGTGTACCGTACACCTAAGTACTTGTAGCTGGAGACCACTTCCACCGCAGATCCTCCTATGTTCAGTGGGGTGTGTGGGGTTTGTTTGTTCCTTCTGAAGTCCACAATCATCTCCTTTGTCTTCTTCACGTTGATGTGAAGGTTATTGTCCTTGCAGGACCCAGAGCCTCTTTATCATAAAGTGGAAGAAAAGACCCTTAGACCAGTCTGGTGGGTGACCAACTTAAGGAGACTGATATCGGATTTTAGGTCACTTCACTTTCTTTAACAACAAACATGAACATGGCTGGCTGTGAGGGGCAAACACATGACATATAGTAGCTAAAAGACAGATGCTTAAACTGCTAAGCTTCAGCAAAAAGAGGAAAATATTGATGAGTAGCAAAACACTAGCTAAAGTAGCATTTTTTTTTGAAAGTATCAAAATGCTAGTTAAAAGTAGCAGAAAAGTAGCAGAACAGTAGCTAAAATCTCAACAAGATAAAAAAGAAAACAGATTTAAGAGAATAATGTTTAAGGGAAAGTTTCATATTTTGAAAGATATAAAACTAGCAACAAAAAAGTAAGCTGAAATTAGCACAAAATATGTAAAAAGAACAATAAAGTGGTCATAGTGTTATGATTTCAAAGGTTTACCCAGTTGGTAATGAGACCCAGAACGACACAAGACAAAGAGGTGCAAAAGTAACAGTGTTTATTATTTACAGTGCAAGTCTATATACTGTACACATGTACAGGGATCTTCTGGATTTCCTAGAAGATGAAACAAACTGTCAGA
Source organism: Garcialebias charrua (assembly GCA_038048925.1). Taxonomy (NCBI): domain Eukaryota; kingdom Metazoa; phylum Chordata; class Actinopteri; order Cyprinodontiformes; family Rivulidae; genus Garcialebias; species Garcialebias charrua. The sequence goes on from JBBPBX010017527.1 coordinate 23,384, forward strand.
AAGGCTTGACCAGAAGGCTCTTTCAAGATGATTGATCTAGTTTTGTTTGTTATTTTACAGAGAAATCCTTAGTTCCTTGAGATGAATCCCAGTGGGCGAAATGAGGCAGGCAAGTGGTTGCAGAGCAAGACAAAAAACAAGGTAAGTGTCTCTCAAAGTACTGTACTCACAAACTGGCTAGAAGCATAAATACCATGAGTAGGCATCAATGCTCCAGCGAAGAGTACTTGACTGCAGCCTTAAGTATAGGTGGAGCTCATCAGGTGGATCACAGTAAAATAGATCATTTTTCTTCCCCATAAATCAGTTATTTAAAATCTAATCTGGAATAATTCCTCCTTGTTAGACTTCAGTTGACCTGTTTAAGTTGGGCCCAAATTTGTTATTATCTTTTGATTTATTTTTCATTGAAATTTAATTATTTGTTAGTTTATTTTTGGAACTATTAAATTGAATTATTTGGTGGATTTTTGAACACCTTTGTCCTTATTTAAGTCTGGACCCTCACAATTCTATTTATATTATGAACTTGTATTACTAAAATAATTATAACAGAATATGATAGAAGTTGTCCAAAAATTGAAAAGTGGAAGCAGAACACTCCCATTCTCTTTTCACACTGATGCCTCAAACAAGGTGAAGATGAACCATGTTTTATTAATGATAGTTTTATACAAATGGATACACCTGATATATACAAATAAAAACATGAACAAACTTACTTTACAGTATACAAACATAATTATGCATACTTCTACACATGCATAAAAAAATTTTATGGCGCCCCCCCATAAAAAAAATAAAATCACCAGCCGCCACTGATTACAAATTGACCTAATTTCCTTCAATGAATTGCTAAAATTGAATAGTTTTCGTTTGATACTATTCAGAGATAGCTGGTATAAGTGTTGGTTAGTTGGGCTAAGCTAGGGCTGGACGATATGGCCAAAATTTTTATCACGATATAGTTCTTAATTTCGGTCGATATCGATATAATTCGATATCGATATAAACAATATAAAAGCCTAAAAAAAACTATAAACTATACAAATAAATTAATGTTCTCCTTGTATTTGTATTTAGCCTCCAAAAAGATGGAAATCACCATCAAATAAACATAAACTTCTCAACCCAATAATTCTCAGTCGGGTCATCTGGACAGTTTCTTTTTTATAGAAACGTTTCACCCTCCATCCAGTTTCTATAAAAAGAAACTGTCCAGATGACCCAACTGAGAATTATTGGATTTGGTACGTGGATTATTGAGCATGAACTTTCTTGCCATAAAATTCTCAACTGTGTCAATATTAATAGTTTTAACTTTAAACATCTTTAAAATTTACAGCATTGAAATTCATAGTTAATTAAATAAAACTTTTGGGTGTTGTTATTTATAAGAAGCTGACATAAAAATCTCATGGAAATTACTTAAGAATAAAAATAACAAAATCAATTGCATTACTGTATAAAGTAAAATAGTTTTTGAATGACAAAGTTTTGAATATATTGAATAATGTAATGATTGTTCCATATTTAATCTGTTGTATTGAAGTTTGGGGAAAAGCATGTAAAACTATTACAAACCCTGTTTTTATTTTATAAAAAAGAGCTACAAGAATTATTAGTAGGAAGTGCTATGGTCACCCAACAAATATTTCATCAGTTTAAATTATTAAAATTTTATGATTTGGTTGAACATAGTATTTTACAAGTCATGTATAAAACTAAAAAAAAAATTACCCCCCAAATATTCAATTAAAATTTGTTTAAAGTTATTAAACCCTGAAGGGAATGTAAATGTTTGTAAAACCTCCATTTAGGACTAGTTTGAAGGAGCTGAGTTGTAAATCAGGAAACAGGATTGTGTTGACTTGATATCACCATAAACATTTCTAAAACTATTTATATGTTTTAAAAGATGATTAAATCAAAGTTGTTGGGAAGGTGTGGTGCAGGTGAAGTGAAGGTTGTTTGTTTGTAGTTATTTTGTATTTTTTAAACAAGGGGCAGATATTAAAACACTATTTTCGTCTTTCTGCACATTTTCATTCAGTGTTTTTTTTCTTCTTCTGATGAATTTGTTTTATTTTGAATTAAAAAACATGCAGCGCTGCTGGGGCTGTTTGTTTACGTCGTAGTTTCAGGGAAACGTTGGCTCAAACTTTATTGTTCTTCATCTTCTGACTCTCATCATATTCTATCGAGTGGAAACTCTTCAGATTAAACAAGTAGATGTTTCCACAGCTAGTTAGAACGACTCTCCGTCACGTTTTGAAAAATAAAGAAACCGAGTAGGACTCGCTGCAGAAGAAGCCTGCAGTTTAACAAAACCGAACTACGTCCACACCGACGAATTAGTCTTTCCTCTCATCAGTGATGTCGTCTCTTTCTCTTCGCTTGTGAAACTTTGTTCAGTCACATTCTGACGGTCATGAGCACTCGTTTGACTCGTTTTGAAGCGAAAACTTAACGCGCTTTGGAGACTAGCTTAGCTTTTAGCCTGCTACCGCTAACGCCTGCTGCTGGAGTGAGCGCTGCGTAACAACGACGTCACCACGCACGTTTTGTGTCACAGCTTTTTCTGTCCGGGCGGGTTGTTGAAGCAGCCGCTCCAACCCGAACAGAAACAGAAAAACGTCAGTGAAACGTTGTAAAATCCTATCGAAATATCGAAAATATGCTTAAACTTCATATCATCGTTATTGAATAAAAGTATATTGCGATATTTATCGTTATTGAATTATTGTCCAGCACTAACTGTCCCCCTCTGAAAATGTTGTTATTGCTAGTATCACTCAGCCCTCTGTGAGTAGCAAGTGGCCATCAGAGCACTAATGACCTGTCATTAGGCTGATAGATAGATAAGAACTTTATTGATCCCACAGGAAATTGTTGTATGGTCCCCCTTTTGCATGTGAAAAACTAGTTTTGGCTGTCAACAGTGAACTGGTCAATCCACTATGAGAAGGTGCTGCTTATAAAATTGAGTTTGCATGCTGAATACTGCTGCATACTAGGAAGTCTTATGGATAAAATAAGAAAAAATTCAACATCAAAGAATCCGTCCAGAGGACCTGACTCAACCTTGTTACATTTATCTACCTGGATTATTGAGCATGCATCAGGATATTTTTTTGTTGTGTTCTACAGGGCAGGTAAGGGTTGGGGCAAATAAATATTAGTAAATCAAGATTGTTGTCTTTCAGTTCAGCTTCATTTTTACCACATACAGCCAAAACAGTATAATCATTACTGCAGACAAGGCCCAATCCATCTGTTCAATTCTGCAATCAGTCAAGATACCCACATGCTTGAGCTCATCCACCTGTGGCAAAGCGTCATCCTGACACTCAAGTAGCATTCCACCTTTTGTGGTTGAAAACCATGGCGTTAGACTTTGGGGAGATGACTCTCATCCCAGATGTTAAGTGCCCCAGTACATATTAAAGGTCATGGTCTGAAGATGCCAACAGAATCACATCATCTGCAAAAAGCAAAGATATCTGTAGTCCTCAACTTCAAATCAGCCATACTTTTCTCTTTGACTGCACCTTGAGGTCCATAAACACCACACATTGGATCAAAGACCAATGACAGCCCCAGTAGAGACCGAACTGCACAGGGAATGAGCTCAACTTTGTACCAAGATTGCAAACACAGATCTCCTTTGGTTGTAAAGGAACCAAATACAGTAGACTTAAGAAACAACCCTGATACGGTACATTGTATGTTCACAGCACCACCCACACATTTCCTCAAGGGATACCATTGTGACAATGTAACAGGAGGACAGCCTTTTCCAGAATCAAAATAGTTGAGTGTGTGATGGTGGTGTGTAATGTGCCAAAGTATTGTGTGCGATGGTATGAGAATTGTGTGTGTTTGTGTGCACATGTGCAAGTATTAGTGAGTCAAGGTGCAGTGGAGCAGATAGCCCAGCTCTATGCATACTAAAACCACCATCGCCACTGGCAGCTATGATTGAGCTGGGGGGATGTGAAAAAGGAGAAATGTGGTTTTTGGTGGTGGAGGACAGATGATGGGTGTTGTGTGTGCACTTCTTTGAGAGAGTCTGGATAGGGAAAGCAGGAAGAGAGGAAAGAAGGGAGTGACATTGCACCCCAAGTAACCTCTTCCATATCTACCTCTTATATCAGTTTATCTGATTACAAATGACCGGGGAGAACCGGAGATGAAGAGACATACTTAGAAATGAAAGCAAAGAAGACGCTCAGCAGTGAAGAAGAGCATGATGTAGTAGTTGTGAGGTAACAATTATTTCATATGTACATGACTGTCAAAGTTCTTTTAACCTTTCAGGATTTTCCATATAGCATTATCCATGAAAACTAAGACAAAATCAGTGCACAACATCCATTCTGTTGGCTTTCTCACCCAGCACACTCACTCTTTGCACCACTCCCCTCGGGACGGAGGTTGAGGAGCATCAAGTGTAGAACCACTAGACTGAGGAACAGCTTCTACCCTGAGGCTGTTAGACTCATGAATAAATAAATAATAAG